>CM059615.1:17684942-17819942 GCA_030412105.1 Cyclura pinguis | reverse complement strand
AAAGAAGAAACCCAACAGCCACCTCCCTTCCCCCCCATGCAACACGAGGCTCCTCCGGATTTTGTTTAGACTCGCATTCGGAGCTCTTTGCATTCTTCCTCGGATGCCGCCTCGGTGTGTGGCTGCTCTTGTTTCTAGCAACAGAGCTGTGTTGTAGCAACCTCTCCTTCCCAGCCCCGTCTGGGAGAGGGAAGTGTGCTTTACTAAAAGGCACGGCTTGGCCGGAGTGGTGCAACCGTGCGGCCCTTAAGTGTGAGCCAAAATCTGGGCGGGGGCCGAGAGAACCGGTTTTCCTGGGCCAAAACCGCCGGCCCAAAGGAAAAGAGGAGCGGATTCCGCCGAGACATTAGGGAGAACTCCTGTATTGCAGGAGAGGCTTGGAAGAGGCCCGTAGGCCCTCTCCAAGAATTGTGGGGGGGGGTCTCCTTATTTGGGGGGGGTCCCTAAGCAGAACCTGGAGGGCTTTAGTGATGCATTCCTACATTGCAGGAGGTTGGCGACTTAAAATATTCCTGGGCCATCAGGTTTTTAGAAATTATTAAGGGTGCAGGGTGTGCTTTGTACACAGCCTCCTAATGGACTTTTACATTTATAGATAGTTTAATAGACCCTTAAAATAACTTTCCTTGGAGTTTTCGCATCTTTTTAAACTTGCATTGTTTTTAAATGTAGATATATATGTAAGTCTGTATTGAACATTAAAGCAAAACAAAGCCAAAAAAAACCCCACGTAACATTATTGAAATTTCCGTATTCTTTTTAACCTGCATTGTGTTTAAAAATATATATATGTATATATATATACACACACACACTATAATATTATATAAATATTATATAAATAGTTTATATTAAACATTATATATTAATTATTAACTAATAATTATTAACTAATTAAACATTAGTTTATATTAAACATTAAACCAAAACAAAGACAGAAAGAAATGCACGTAACATCATTGAAATTTTCATATTCTTTTTAACCTGCATTGTGTTTATATATATATATATATATATATATGTATATAAAATATTAATTTGCATTAAATATTAAACAAAAACAAAAACAGAAAAAATACACACATCATTGAAGTTTTTGTATTCTTTTTAACCTGCATTGTATTTAAATATATATATATATATATATATATATATATATATATAAATAAAAATAATATTATATAAATTTGTATTAAACATTAAACCAAAACAAAGACAGAAAAACAAACCACATAACAATACCACACAATAATAAAAGGCAACCAACACAAAAGAAAAACAATACAACAACCTATAATTAAACTACTACTAAACTTACATACATACATACATACATATATATATATATATATATATATATATAAAATTAAACCAAAACAAAGGGAAAAAAACATATAGCAATAGCAAACAGTAACAAAATACAATCAAGACAAAAGGAAAAAAAGCAATACAACAACCCATTTTTAAACTACCACTAAACTAATATATATATATATGTTTAAATTTTTATTAAAAATTAAACCTAAACAAAGACAGAAAAAACACACATAGTAATACTACACAATAACAGAATCATACATACAACCAAGACAAAAGAAAAACAATACGACGACCGTAATTAAACTGCCACTAAATTGACAAACAGATAATTATTAAAAATTTAGTTCCTGACCTTATTGCAATCAGCTCCTATTAAAACGGGTGCACGTAACTTTCTTTCAAACTCCATAACGAAGATCTAAATTATTGATTGTTGGACATGATAGTAATACCTTAAACTATATATAAAAAAATATTCCTGTATAGCAACAGTAGAACAGCTCATGTTAAAATAGTTGTACGTAACTAAGATATAACTAACTAAGTAAGTAACTCAGTAACTAAGTAATTTAGTAACGAAGATCTAAATTGTTTATTGTTGGTTATAAAATCATAAAATATTTCTTTCCACAAAAGACCCTTAATTAAAGGCGAACAATTTTTATGGGCTGGAGAGAAACCAGACTAATAATAATAATAATAATAATAATAATAATAACAATAATAATAATATTGTTATTTTTAATATAAAATATAAAATAATAATAGTTTATACCTTAAACTATAAAAAGCATCCCATGTAGCAACAGTAAAAATGATAGCAACAGAAACTAATAACTTTCTAACGTTGACATAATGTTAACATAATACATAACATGACAATAATAATAACAGTAGTAGTAATAATAACAAAAACATAACAATAATATGAATAATATGAATAATATTATAACAATAATATTAACATAATATTAAACTCTTGTTATCCATCTAAAAAAATCTAATGAAATAAATCCACCATTATAAAATGTTATTATAGATAGGTTGCACAATTCATCTTCTATTTGAATCAGTTAAACCAAAAATTATTCCAATTTGCATCGTTTTTAAATATATTGGCAGCCGACTTGAGCCACATTTTTGGGAGAAAGGAAGAAAGAATGACCATTAAGAGATGAGAGTTGAACATAAAGGAAGGATATAAAATTAATAATAAATTGATATTAAATTAAATGAATGAAATGAACAAGAAGAAGAAGAATTTGCATTGTTTTTAAATATATTGGTACTCGCCTTGAGCTGTGTAATTGGGAGAAAGGAAGCAAATAAAATGAATTTAATAATTCACAATTAAAGGGGATTTCGACAATCCTAGGAAAGGAGTTCACACGCGCACACACATGCACACACACGAAACCAGCATGGGAAATTTTGGGATTTATTTATCTCTCTTCTTTCACGTCTACTGGAAAAACTCTGGGTGGTAAAAGGGCATTAAAAACAACAACCCTGCGAGAGAGCCGTAAAGCCGAAACGGGAAGCCATCAAAGCTTTGCGGGGTGGAAGCCATTAAAGACCCAGCAAGCAAGGTTTTTAGAGGGGTTTTTGGGTGGGTGGGGGGCTTAGCACCCCCCATGTTCAAAGTAGAGCTCATAGAGTCATAGAAATTTAAGGTTGGATGAGGTCTCCAGAGGTCATCCAGTCCAACCCCCTTCCACCATGCAGGAACGCACAACTTCAAGGAGACACCCATCTAACTCTTGTTTAAAGACCCCCCCAAAGAAGGAATGTGGGTCCGCCACACTCCCAAGGCAACGCGTTCTGCTCTCAAAGAGTCTTACTTTCGCATCTTTAGGTGGAATCTCTTTTCTTGAAACTCATAGGACGTAGAGTTCCAAAGGAACCCAAGGGACATCTAGATGGAGACGGACATCTGGATGGAGACGTCCTTCCAACTTTTGTGAAAAGACTTCCAGATGTGGACCCTACTAACCTTACTGTTGCTTGATGCAACACCTGGGTTCTTTCCTCCTGACCTGAGAAAGCTGAGAAAGCTTGGAATCATAGAATGAGAAGAGTTGGGAGGGACCATCTAGTCTAACCCTCTTCTGCCATGCAGGAAAACATGACTTCCAGGAAACTTCCACCCAACTTTTTTGAAGGCTTCCAAATATGGACCCTATTGACATGTTCTGCTTGGTGAAACACCTGGTTTGTCTCCTGCTAACCTGAGAAAGCCAAAGCCTGGAATCATAGAATGAGAAGAGTTGGAAGAGACCACAGGGGAATCTAGTCCAACCCTCTTCTGCCATGCACGAAAACTTCCAGGGGATGTCCACCCAACGTCTGTGAAAAGGCGTCCAGATATGGACCCTATTCTGTTTTCTTGAAATTCATAGAATGCAGCGTTGCAAGGGAACCCAAGGGACATCTAGATGGAGATGGACATCTGAATGGAGATGTCCTTCCAACCTCTGTGAAAAGACTTCCAGATATGGACCCTATTGATGCGTATGGCTTGCTGCAACGCCTGGTTACTTTCCTCCTGACCTAAGAAAGCTGAGAAAGCTTGGAGTCATGGAACGAGAGGAGTTAGAAGGGACCACAAAGGACCATCAAGTCCAACCCTCTTCTGCCATGCAGGAAAACAACTTGCAGGAGATGTCCACCCAACCTCTGTAAAAAGACTTCCAAATATGGACATTATTGACAGATATTGCTTGCTGAAACACCTACTTTTTTCTCTGGACCTGAGAAAGCTTGGAGTCATAGAATGAGAGGAGTTAGAAGGGACCACAAAGGGCCATCAAGTCCAACCCTCTTCTGCCATGCAGGAAAACAACTTCCAGGAGATGTCCACCCAACCTCTGTAAAAAGACTTCCAAATATGGACCCTATTGACACATTCTGCTTGGTGAAACACCTGGTTTCTTTCTGGAAGCTTGGAATCATAAAATGAGAAGAGTTGGAAGGGACCCCAAGAGGCCATCTGGTTGAACCACCTTCCACCATGCAACTTCCAGGAGATGTCCACCCAACCTCTGTGAAAAGACTTCCAAATATGGACCTCATTGACAGATATTGTTTGTTGAAACACCTACTTTTTTCTCCGGACCTGAGAAAGCTTGGAATCATAGAATGAAGAGAGTTGGAAGAGATCACAAAGGGCCATCAAGTCCAACCCTCTTCTGCCACGCAGGAAAACCCAACTTTTAGGAGATGTCCACCTAACCTCTGTGAAAAGACTTCCAAATATGGACATTATTGACAGATATTGCTTGCTGAAACACCTACGTTTTTCTCTGGACCTGAGAAAGCTTGGAGTCATAGAATGAGAGGAGTTAGAAGGGACCACAAAGGGCCATCAAGTCCAACCCTCTTCTGCCATGCAGGAAAACAACTTCCAGGAGATGTCCACCCAACCTCTGTAAGAAAACTTCCAAATATGGGCCCTATTGACATTTTCTGCTTGGTGCAACACCTGGTTTCTTTCCGGAAGCTTGGAATCATAAAATGAAAAGAGTTGGAAGGGTCCCCAAGAGCCCATCTGGTTGAACCGCCTTCCACCATGCAACTTCCAGGAGATGTCCACCCAACCTCTGTGAAAAGACTTCCAAATATGGACCTCACTGACAGATATTGTTTGTTGAAACACCTACTTTTTTCTCCGGACCTGAGAAAGCTTGGCATCATAGAAAGAGGAGAGTTGGAAGGGACCACAAAGGGCCATCTAGTCCAACCTTCTTCTGCCATGCTGGAAAGCACAACTAAAGGACTTCCAGGAGGTGCCCATCCAACCTCTGTTTAAAGACCCCCCGAAAAGGTGAGTCCCCACCCTTGGAGGCAGTCGCTTCTACTAGAGTTGGAAGGTACCACTAGAACACACACCAAAAAGACACCAATTAAACACAACCAATTGTGCACGCTTGTGCATTGCACGGCCATGCACGATGCTCAACCTCAATGAGATGGCGCTGCACCACTGCCACGAACATAAAGTCGACACTCTATCCCTTTGAATTAAACTATATAAAACACATTCTTTAATTTGTTTTCTAAAAAGTTAAGCAATACAATACTATTAATTTAAGATAATGGATACGTTTGGGTAATTTCCCCTCTTCCAGCTCTTTGTGATGCTGGATTAGGTGGCCTACCTCGCAGGGAGGTTGCAGCTCTGGATGTTTCCTGCCCTGTAAGAGAACGAGGGGACCCTTGGGGAAGCCCCCTTCCGATGTAGTAATGGCAGTAATAATAATAATAATAATAATAATAATAATAATAATAAGAAGAAGAAGAAGAAGAAGAAGAGGAAGAAGAGAAAAAAGAAATATAAGAAAAAGAGGAAGAAGAAATATAATAATAGTAATAATAGTAATAAGCTGATGACGAAAGGGAAGAAGAAATGTAATAATAAGAAGAGGAAGAGAAATATAATAACAACAACAATAATAATAGTAAGATGAAGAAGAGGAAAAAGAAATATGAGAAAAAGAGGAAGAAGAAATATAATAATAGTAATAATAGTAATAAGCTGATGACGAAAGGGAAGAAGAAATGTAATAATAAGGAGAGGAAGAGAAATATAACAACAACAACAATAATAATAATAGTAAGATGAAGAAGAGGAAAAAGAAATATGAGAAAAAGAGGAAGAAGAACTATAATAATTATAATAATAATAGTAAGACGCCGATGGCAAAAAGGAAAAAGATATGTAATAATTATAAGAAGAGGAAGAAGAAATATAATACTAATACTACTACTAATAATAAGCTGACAACGAAGGGGAAGAAACATAACAACAACAACAAAAACAATAATAATAATAGTAAGATGAAGAAGAGGAAAAAGAAATATGAGAAAAAGAGGAAGAAGAACTATAATAATTATTATAATAATAGTAAGAAGCCGATGGCAAAAAGGAAAAAGATATGTAATAATTATAAGAAGGGGAAGAAGAAATATAATACTAATACTACTACTAATAATAAGCTGACAACGAAGGGGAAGAAACATAATAACAATAATAAGAAGAACAACAGGAAGAGGAGGAGGGAGAAGAAATATAACAACAACTATAATAATAAGAGGAATAATAATAATAATAATAATAATAATAATAATAATAATAATAATAATACAAGAGTAATAACAGTGCTTGTGCTGCTGCTGATGGTGGTGATGATGATAAATTTTTATTTGTTACTCGCCCCCCCCCAAGGCTGGAGGTAGGGTACAGCATGAATTAAAACACAATTAAAATACGGTTGTGATCCTATATGGCTCTGCAGTTTGCGTTGCAATGCGGAAAAGGATTTTTAAATTTCCAAGGAAAGACGGATAGAGAGGATTCTTTCTAATAAAGCACGGGGGTGGATTTTTGGAACGGCTGCAAGGGGATCGGGGTCCACCGGGAGAATGCGTACACACAACACACGCGGACACGCACGCACACATTTGTATACATCTATCCTTGCTACGAATGTGCTCCCCTTTCCGCTGCACTCTCTCTCGCCCCGCCTGGGAGGACAACTGACCTTTGGAAGGAAATAATGAAAAGGAGAAATCACTCCGGTTAGCCGGCGGGTGGGGGGACTGGCGATGAGATCTGCTCCCTTCGGAGTCACCGTGGCAATTGCATCCCCTGTTTTTGCAATAATAATAATAATAATAATAATAATAATAATAATAATGATGATGATGATGATAATGATAATAATAAAATAATAATAATAACGACGACGACGACGACGACGACAGCTGGCATTATGGGTTTGGCACTTTTATGCCTTTGCAATCGGCCTTATAAAGCCAAATTCTGTACATTTGCAAGGTCTCTGTTTTCCCAGGGGAGGGAGCAGGCTTGTTCTCTGCCGCTCCAGAGACCGGGACAAGGAGCAATGGATTCAGGCTGCAGGAAAGGAGATTCCGCCTGAACCTCAGGAAGAACTTCGTGACGGCCAGGGCTGTCCGGCCGTGGAATCTGGAGTGTGGTGGGGTCTCCTCCTTCTTTGGAGGCTTTTAAGCAGAGGCTGGATGGCCGTCTGTTGGGATGCTTTGATGGGAGTTCCTGCATAGCAGGGGGTTGGACTCAATGGCCCCTGGGGTCTCTTCCAACTCTAGGATTCTATGATTCTATGTTACAACAGAGGGGGTCTCCATTGCAGGCGATGCACCGTGGCCCAAAGCACAAAGTGACATGGAAGCACGTCAAGATGTTCCCACCAACACTGGCCAGGAAGGTGGGGTCTCTTCCTTAGAATCCAGGAATCATAGAAACATAGATTTGGAGGAGACCACCATGGCCATCGAGTCCAGCCCCCTTCTGCCATGCAGGAAGAACCATTTTATTCTGCTTTGGTCAGACCCCCACCTGGAATAATCCCGTGTCCAGTTCTGGGCACCTCAATTCAAGAAGGAGATGGACAAGCTGGAAGGTGTCCAGAGGAGGGCGACCAAAATGGTGGAGGGTCTGGAAGCCATGAAGCCCTATGAGGAGCATCTTAGGGAGCTGGGGATGTTTAGTCTGCAGAAGAGAAGGTGAAGACGGGACATGATCCCCCTGTTTAAATCTTTGAGGGGATGCCATGTTGAAGATGGAGGAAGCCTGTTTTCTGCTGCTCCAGAAACTAGGACAAGGAGCAATGGATCCAAGCTAGAGAGAAAGAAGAAGAAGAAGAGAAGGTTAAGAGGGGACATCGTACCTATGTTTAAACATTTTGAAGGGATATCATGTCAAGGAGGAAGCGGCCTTGTTCTCTGCTGCTTCAGAGACTAGGACAAGGAGCAACGGATTCAAGCTGCAGGAAAGGAGATTCCACCTGAACCTCAGGAAGAACTCCCTAATGGTCAGAGCTGTCCGGCAGTGGAATATCCTGCTGCCTCCGTGGACTGTGACGGAATGTCCCCCTTCTTTGGAGGTTCTTAAGTAGAGGCTGGATGGCCACCTGTTGGGAATGCTTTGATGGGTGTTCCTTCATGGCAGAAGGGGGTTGGACTGGATGGCCCCTGGGGTCTCTCCCAACTCTAGGAATCTGTGATTCTAAGAAACACTCAAAGCACCTGCAGCAAATGGCCACCCAGCCTCTGCTTAAAAACCTCCAAAGAAGGAGGAGACCCCACCACACTCCATGGAGGGAGCAGCAGATTCCACTGCTGGACAGCTCTGACCATTAGGAAGTTCTTCCTGAGGTTCAGGTGGAATCTCCTTTCCTGCAGCTTGAATCCATTGCTCCTTGTCCTAGTCTCCAGAGCAGCAAAAAACAAGCTTGCTCCGTCCTCAACACAACATCCCTTCAAATAGTTAAACATCATTATCATGTCTCCTCTTAACCTTCTCTTCTGCAGGGTGAACACACCCAGCTCCCTCAGCTGCTCCTCATAGGGCTTCATGGTTTCCAGACCCTCCACCATTTTGGTCGCCCTCCTCTGGACATACTCTAGTTTGTCCATATCCTTTTTGAAATGAGGTGTCCAGAACTGGACACAGGATTATTCGAAATGAGGCAGAATAGAGGGGTACCATCACCTCCCTCGATCTGGACACCATACTCCTATTGATGCAATCAAGAATCGCTTTGGCTTTCTTGGCTGCTGCATCACACTGCTGGCTCATGTTCAGCTTGTGGTCCACCAAGACTCCTAGATGTCCTTCGCATGGACTGTTTTCAAGCCAGGTGTCATCCATCCAAAACTGGGCATTTCATTCTTTCTTCCTAAGTGTAATGCCCTACTTTTCTCCCTGTTAAAATTCATTTTCTTAGTTTTGGCCCAGCTCCCCAATCTGACAAGGTCGTTTTGAAATTTTATCCTCTCCTCAAGATGGGATGGGTATGAGCAGGAAACGGGGAGGTGCAGGCATTGAAACATTCCCAGGAGATGCTCCTAAAATCTCTGGGAAGGTTTCCTTCAAAACTCCTCCAAAATTAGGAACAGAATTAGCAATCAGAGATTTCTTCCAAAATGCTTCCAAAGTGAGGCAGAACAAGAAATTAGAGATTTCTTCCAGAATGCTTCCAAAGTTAGAATTGGAAATTAGAGATTTCTTCCAAAACGCTTCCAAAATTAGACACAGAATTAGAAATTAGACATTTCTTCCAAAATTAGGCACAATGAGAAATTAGAGATTTCTTCCAAACTGCTTCCAAAATTAGTAACAGAATTGATTTCTTTTTTTAAAAAAGCTAAATAAAAATAAAAATAAAAGTCCAGAGTTAGGATCAAAGTTATTCCCAAGAAATGGGGCAGAAAATCAAAGTCAAACTGCTTGCAAAATTATGCAAGGATTAGAACAGAAATGTTTTTAAAGAAATTCTCTGGAAATTAGGAGCAAAATGCCTTTTAAGTAAAGTCTTGCAACAATTAGAAACAGAATTGCTTTCCTTAAAAAAACAGCTAAATAAATAAAAATAAAAATCCGGAATTAGAATCAAATTATTCCCAAGAAATGTGACAGAAAATCAAAGTCAAATTGTTTCCAAAATCATACAAGGATTAGAAATGTATTTTAAAGAAATTCTCCAGAAATTAGGAGCAAAATGCCTTTTTAAAAAGCCTCACAACAATTAGTAACAAGTTGCCTTATTTGTTTTTTTGAGAGGGGGGAATTCCAAAAATTAGGAGCAAAACGGTTAAAAAAAAGTTACTTTAAATAAAAGGTGATAAAGGATTCCAGGAAATATTTTCGAAACAGGAGACCCATTTTCTGTGCAGAAAACAATCCTTATTTTAATTTTTCTCAAACATTCCAGTTATGCTTATTTTATTCTTATTTTTAAATTAATTTTTAAAAATTAAATTAATTTTATTTAAAAAATTCTAGGCAATCCTTATTCTCATTTTTCCCAAACATTCTGATGATTTTTTTTTTATTTTCAAAAGCTAAATTTTAAAATGCAAATTTTAGACAAAGTACTTATCAAATTTTCATTTTTTTAAAATAGTAAAATTCAATTTTTTTTTTTTTTTTGGCAGTAATTTTTATGTGCTATTTTTGAGGAAATGCCCCACCCAGGTCCTGTAACATCCCGAAATGAGTTTGCAAATTGGGTCAGGACTGGATGCTCTTTGGGGCAGGGGGCAGCCTTCATGCCAACTGGTCGCTTTAATTAATTAACTCTGCAGCGGTTGAATTAGGAAGGTGATTTTGGGGAGGCGTAAAAGGGAGAGTGATTGAGGAGGGGTTGTTGCTTCCATTGCGGCCCCCGGGCCGGGGAGAGATTGATTGATGAATCACTGATGTCGTTCATCAATCTCTCCGCTGATTTTCCTTGGAGGAGGAATGCAAATTAACAAAAGTCTGGCGACAACCATCATGGTGTGTATATGTGTGTTTATGTGTGTGTGCAGCCTCCAGGAGATGGCATAAATGCAATCCCAAACAGAGAGACACAAACGCACACAGAAAAAGACGCACAACCACACACACAAAAGACACACATAAAAAACAGGTGAACACACAAAGACACACACAAACACAAAGATAGACACACATGTGAATACGTAAGCACAGACACATACAAACACACACACACAGAAGGGCAAACACAAACACAAAGATGAGAACCCACAGAAAACACATTGAAATGCACAAACCGATGAACGCACATACATGGACAAAGACACACATTGAAAAAAGAGATGAATACCCACACACAAAGACACACATAAACACAAAGATACACACATAGATAAACACAGACACAGAGAAACACACAAACACACACACACACAGAAAGGCAAACACAAACACAAAGATGAGAACCCACAAAAAATACACTGATGAAAACACACAAACCAATGAATGCGCGCATGCACACACACACACAAAGATACACATTAAAAAAAGAGACGAACACCCACATACAAAGATATACACATACATAAACACAGACACAGAGAAACAGACAAGCACACACACCCCAAGGCAAACACAAAGATGAGGGCCCACAAAAAACACATTAATAGAAACTCACAAAGCAACACAACACATATACACAAATAAAGCCACAGGCATGCATGAACACCCAGAGAAATTGACACACACAATTGGAAACACACACTCACAGAAACAAACCCACAAGTACAATGCAAACACACACACAGAAAATGGAGAAACACATATATGAACACACAACACACACCAGGGCACACACACAAACATGCACATCACATACAGAGATGCAAAGACACACAGACAAGAAACTTACAAATACACAACCACACACAAACACACAATTCCCTACCATTTCCCTATTTTCCATGACAACAGAGGAAAACTGAGGCATCCGTTGAGGTTCTGCAGTTTTTCTTGGCTGTTCACTTGGACCATGAAAGGACACCATGGAGGGGGAGAATCTAACCTCTTTGGGAAAGAAGTTCCAGAGACTGGGAGCAGCCTCCAAGAAGGTCCTGTCTCTCCCATGTTCCCACCGGTGCCCCTGTGAGGGTGGTGGGACAGAGAAGGTCCTTCCCAGAAGATCTCAAGACATGATCAGGCTTGTATGGGCAGATACAGTCCTTCCAATAAGGAAGGAATTCCATAGAGCCTGTGAACAGCAACTGAAAACACCCTGTCTCCCTTGTTCCTACCAGATGCCCCTGTGAGGGTGGCGGGACATGGAGAAGAAGGTCCTTTCTAGAAGATCTCAAGACACGGTCAGGCTTTTATGGGGAGGTATGGTCCTTCAAATAAGAAAGTAATTCCATAGAGCCTTGGGGCAGCAACTGAAAAGGCCCTGTCTCCCTTGTTCCTACCAGATGTCCCTGTGAGGTTGGTGGGATATGGAGAGGAAGGTCATTCCCAGAAGATCTCAAGACATGGCCAAGCTTGTATGGATGATGTGGTCCTTCAAATAAGGAGAGAATTCTATAGAGCCCATAAGTAGCAACCAAAATGGCCCTGTCTCCCTTGGTCCTACCAGATGTCCCTGTGAGGGTGGTGAGACAGAGATAAAAAGGTCCTTCCCAGAAGACCCCAAGACATATAAGGAGAATGCAAACCTTCAGATCACCTGGATGTTCCTTCAGATCTCTTGGCCTGCAAAGGAATAGCAAGGAGGCAGCCATTTTAACCTTCCAAAAGGAAGTTCCTTAGACTCTGGAGATAGCCACCAAGGAGACCCTGTTCTCTCCCATGTTCCCACCAGGTGTCCCTGAGAAGGTGGTGGGACAGATGGGCCTCCCCAGAAGATCTCAAGAGGTAGACAGGTTTGTATGGGGGAGTCCTCTAGAGGTCCCAAACATGAGCCTTATTGGTGATACCATAGGTATTCTCACACCAGCATTCGCACCGAGCTCTCTCTAAAGCAGAAAAAGAAGTTTGATCTGAAGTTCTTCGTCTCTGGTAGACCCCAAAATCTGTGGCTCTTTTCATTTTGCAATGAAGAGACGTCAGGTAGCCTGTTTGCCAGGGACAACCAACGTTTCGGGACACCCACAGCCATAATGGAAACAGAAGCTTGCTTGCAAAGACGGACACTTCAAACCAGCCCAGCTCTGCTTCTCTTCAAGCCTCCCCCGACCTCCCTTCTGTCAAGAGGGTATCCGTTTACACCTCTCTCCGAAGGCCTCTCGGCAAACATTCTCCGTGTTACAAGGTCAAATGCCTGGTTTTATTTTCATAGAAGGTGCTGAGGCTGGGGTGGAGGGAGACAATTTCCATTTTGGAACCAGCAGGCTCACAGATTCAGAGAAGTATAAAGTTGGAAGGGTCCTCAAGAGGTCCTCAAGTCCAACCTCCTGGATCAATGCAGGATCTCCAGCTAGAGAATCCCCAAGAGCAGGTAGTTGTCCAACTTCTTTCTGAAGACGTCCAGAGAAGGCGACCCCACCACTTCTCTAGGAAATTGGTCCCATTGTCCAACTGCTCTCAAGTTCCTTCTAATGTTCATTCAAAATCTACTCTCCTGCAACTTCAAACCACTAGACTTGGTCTTATTCTCTGAGGCAGCAGAAGACAGGTCTGTCTGCTCCTCTCTGGGGCAATCGTTGAGTTATTTAAAGAATGCTATCATGATGCCCCTTAGTCTTCTCTTCTCCAAGCTGAACATGGCCAGCTCCTTCAACTTCTCCTCATGGCTTGTGTTCTCCATCCACTCTGTTCTGCTTTGGTTGGACCTCACCTGCAATAATGCTGTGTCCAGTTTTGGGAACCAAAGTTCCGGAATGATATGGACAAGCTGGAAGGTGTCCAGAGGAGAGCAATCAAAATGGTGAAAGGTCTGGAAACCATAAAGCCCTATGAGGAGCAGCTGAAGGAGCTGGGGATGTTTAGCCTGGAGAAGAGACAGTTGAGAGGGGACATGATAACCATGTTTAAATATTTGAAGGGATGTCACATGGACAATGGAGCAAGCTTGTTTTCTGCTGCTCCAGAAACTAGGACATGGAGCAATGGGTTCAAACTACAGGAAAACAGATTCCGCCAAGAACCGAGGAAGAACTTCCTGATGGTAAGAGCAGTTGGACAATGGGATCTGCTGCTGCCTCCATGGAGTGTGGTGGAGTCTCCTCCTTTTTTTGGAGGTTTTTAAAGAGAGGTTGAGTGGCCGTCTGTCAAAGGGAGGGCTTTGATGGTGTCTCCCTGCATGGCAGAAGGGGGTTGGTCTGGATGGCCACTGGAGTCTCCTCCATCTCTGGGATTCTAGGATTCCTCTTACCGGTGTTGCTGCCCTTCTCTGAACTCTCTCCATCCATCCAGGTTGCCACCGGCTGCGAAAAAGGAAAATAACTCTATGTCTGCCCACCCAATGTTTGGACGCAAGCAAGGCTGCATTCCACATCTGGACGACCACTGTGGTTTCCCACCAGGAAGGATTCTTTCAGGAAAACAAATGTTCACACCGCGTGCATTTGGCCACGCTGGAAAGAAAGCCAAACCTACCCAGAGCTTTTCTTTCCAGAGTGGGGCGCGGCTTTCATGCTCCATTTCTCCCCACGGATTCTCCATTGTGGTCAACCTCATCGTTGTGTTTGTTGCCTTCTGTGCCTTCAAAGAATCGTGGAACCTTAGAGTTGGAAGGGGTCTCAAAGGTCATCAAGTCCAGCCTCCCATGGAGCCTCTTGGGAAGGGCAAAATCCAGCCCCTGTTTTCCATCCTTGAATTAATTGGGCTCAAAAGCGCAAAATTTAGTCCCCTCCTGCCCTTTCCATCTTTGATTGAGGCCAAAATATTTTTGCATTTTGAACTCGGTTTGCAGTGATGGATGTTATGATGATGAGGAGGAGAAAGAAACCAAGTTTAAAAAGCGGATGAACGAGTAGGAAAGAAGTATTAGTTAATCAGGATGATATCGGCCAAACAGGGACAGTCTGACCCTGAAAAGCACTGCCCTTACATTTGCAAGGTACAAAACTGGGACTTTTGTGGTCAAGCAACACCAGGGTGTGGTCAAGATGGAAAAAGATATTATTGAGGAAGAAGAGAAAAGCAAGGAGAGGTTGCAGTGGCTTGCTTTTGTGTGAGTCAGCTGGGAACAGGCAGACTCTGCCCTCTGTTCTCCTCTTAAATATTTAAATATTTGGATGTCATATTGAGGACGGAGCAAGCTTGTTTTCTGCTGCTCCAGAGACTAGGACACGGAGCAATGGATTCAAGCTACAGGAAAAGAGATTCCACCTAAACCTGAGGAAGAACTTCCTGACAGTAATAGTACTACTCTCTTCTGCTTTGGTCAGACCCCACCTGGAATAATCCTGTGTCCAGTTCTGGGCACCACAATTCAAGAAGGATATCGACAAGCTGGAGTGTGTCCAGAGGAGGGCGAACAAAATGGTGGAGGGTCTGGAAGCCATGAAGCCCTATGAGGAGCAGCTGAGTGAGCTGGGTGGGTTTAACCTGGCAAAAAGAAGGTTCAGAGCGGACATGACAACCATGTTTAAATATTTGAAGGGACGTCATGTTGAAGGTGGAGCAAGCTTGTTTTCTGCTGCTCCAGAGACCAGGACAAGGAGCAATGGATTCAAGCCACAGGAAAGGAGGTTCCACCTGAACCTCAGGAAGAGCTTCTGATGGTCAGAGTCATTTGACTGTGGATTATGCTCCCTAGGAGCATGGTGGAATCTCCTCTTTTGAAAGTTTTTAAACAGAGACTGGGTGGCCATCGGTCCAAGGGAAGGCTTTGATGGTGTCTTCCTGCATGGCAGAAGGGGGTTGGACTGGAGGGCCCCTGGAGTCTCTTCCAATTTTACGATTCTTCCTGCCGAGTTAATTGGATACAAGCAACTTCTGCATTTTGAACTCAGTTTGTAGCAAGTGGGGAGAAAGGGAGAAACGAGAGGCGAGGAGGAGAAAAGCCGGGACATTTTGAAAGCAGCAGAGAAAATGGGGAGGTAGAGGATTAAATGGCAGTATTCTAACCAAACTGGGGCAGACGGCATGCGAGCATTCAATCTCGAGTTCAGTCAAAGGGAACAGACGAATTGCAGTTCATCTTAAAATTCAAGCACTATTTCTTTTCTTTCTCTTCTGAGGGGTTTAACAAAAAGTTCGATTCCCATGGGCGCCTTTATCCTGTACCCTAAAATAATTCTATACCACGAAGGAAGGGCAAACACTGTGTAGCTCCCAAAAATATACAACCTATAATTAGAATTTGCTGGTTTCTGCAAAGCTGAGCCTCCTTCCCTCGGGATTTTCAAATCCTCCGTGGACCCCGATGATTGCCCCATAGAGTTACCTTCCTCTGGATATTAGGAAAGGGGCATCACAAGCTCTGATGGCGTTTCAGGCCCCTGGAAAATTGGGGAGGCAGAGTAGAGCAAGGCAATCAAATAATATATCGGTCGTTGGGTGCCTTCAAGTCATTTCCGACTCAGGGTGACTCGAAGGGGACGCTGTGGTCAGCTTTTCTTCCTCTGAGGCTGAGAAAGTGTGACTTGCCCAGTGGGTTTCTGCGGCTGAGTGGGAATCGAACGCTGGTTTGCTGGAGAAGAGCTAGTCCACGCTCCAAACCACAGCCTCTCCAGGGGATTTCTTGGCAAGATTTGTCCAAAGTGGGATTTTCTCAAGATCATCAGGTGGGGATCCATGGCTGAGCTGGAGGCATCTCAATCCTGGTCTTCTAGTCCCAACACTCAAATGATGATACCAGGCTGGCTGTTAAATAAATTAAAGGGTGCTCCTCACCAACGGCTCCTCTTCATCCTGGGGAGAAGTGACTTTTGGGGTGCCGCCGGGTTCTCTCCTGGGCCCAGGGCTCTCCAACATCTTCCTCAATGACTTGGATGAAGGAGTGGAGGGCATACTGATCAAATTTGCAGATGACACCAAATTGGGAGGGGTGGCCAGAGGACAGGATCAAATTTCAATACGACCTGGACAGATTGGAGAGCTGGGCCAAAGTTCACAAAATGGATTTCAACAGAGAGAAATGTAAGGTCAGAAAAAATGGAATGCACAAATATAGGATGAGGGACATGTGGCTCGATAGCACTACCTGTGAAAGGGATCTAGAAGTCTTGGTGGACTGCAAGCTGAACATGAGCCAGCAGTGTGATGAGACAGCCAAGCAAGCTAACACAATTCTTGGCTGCATCAATAGGAGTATCGTGTCCAGACTGAGGGAGCTAATGGCACCACTCTATTCTGCATTGGTTAGGCCTCATTTGGAGTACTGTGTCCAGTTCTGGGCACCTCAGTTCAGGAATGATGTGGACAAGCTGGAACGTGTCCAGAGGAGGGCAGCCAAAATGGTGGAGGGTCTGGAAGCCATGAAGCCCTATGAAGAGCATCTTAGGGAGCTGGAGATGTTTAGTCTGAAGGTTAAGAGGGGACATGAGAGCCATGTTTAAATGTTTGAAGGGAAGTCATGTCGAGGAGGGAGCAGGCTTGATCTCTACTGCTCCAGAGACTAGGACAAGGAGCAATGGATTCAAGCTGCAGGAAAGGAGATTCCACCTGAACCTCGGGAAGAACTTCCTGACGGTCAGAACTGGTTGGAAATGGAATCTGCTGCTGCCTCCATGGAGTGTGGTGGAGTCTCCTTCCTTTCTTGGAGGTTTTTAAGCAGAGGCTGGGTGGCCATTTGCTGCGGGTGCTTTGAGCATTTCTTAAAATCACAGAATCGTAGAGTTGGAAGACACCTCAGGGGCCATCCAGTCCAACCCCCTTCTGCCATGCAGGAACACCCATCAAAGTGGCCCTCTGTCCAAGGGAGGGCTTGGATGGTGTCTTCCTGCATGGCAGGACGGGGTTGGACTGGATGGCCCCAGGGGGTCTCTTCCAACTCCACGATTCTGTGATTGTCAAGCGCATAAATAAATAAAAAGCGCATAGAATGAACAGGACGCCAGCATTGGAAATGCTCCTCTCCCGCTCCAGTGCGGCAGGGCCGTGTGCTTTTCCCCTGGGGCAACCGCCGTAATCTGGTCTTTTTCTCTCCCACTTTGCACGGCCCCCTTTTGCTCCAAAGGAGGGGGGGGTCCCCTGTCAAAACTGAAAGGAGGGACCCCATCTGCAAGTCAATGGCGCCTTGCAAAGGGAGTGACCACCTTTGAAAAGAGACAGAGGGAGAGAGAAGGGCAACGAAGCCGGCCTTTTCAGGTGGTCACAATCTCTGCAAAACAGAGATGCCCCATTGAAAGGAAGCAAAGCCGGCCCCCCTCTCCCCGGCATCGCAAGGCCCGGACGCCCTGAAAAAAACGGCGTCCTGCCCCCCCCTCCGCCCCTCCAAGCAAACCCCGCTCCTTTTCTCTTCGGCTGACAGTTACCTTTCAATCTGACAAGTGTGATCTTTATTCCGGCTTCTATTCACGTTGATAGCGGGGGAGAAAAAAACCGGAGCGATAGAAAAGAATAAGGAGAGGGAGGAGGAGTGAATATTATTTAAAGAGAGCGTGCGTAAGAATAGCTTTCAATGGGATGATGGACAAGGGTTGGGATGCACGCTTGCCTTATCAGCCGCCTCCAGGCCTCGTCTTTCTTCCCTCAAGTTCCCACCAGCCACCGGAGCGTGTTCCTGAGTGCAGAAGGAAAGGTTTTCGTGCCAAACAAAAAGGGAATTTTTTTAAACGGGAAGAGGTGTATCTAATGTAAACAGCGCCTCCGGGTTGCTTCCTCCTTTAAATTTTAGTGGGTGCCTCAGGGTTCTGTCCTGGGCCCAGGGCTGTCCGACATCTTCGTCAATGACTTGGATGAAGGAGTGGAGGGCAGGCTGATCAAATTTGCAGATAACACCAAATTTGCAGATGACACCGGAGGACAGGATCAAAATTCAAAATGACCTGGATAGATTGGAGAGCTGGGCCAAGGCTCACAAAATGAAATTCAACAGAGAGAAATGTAGGGTCCTCCACTTGGGCAGGAAAAATGGAAGTCACAAGTATAGGATGGGGGATGCATGGCCGGATAGCAGTACGAGTGAAAAGGATCTCGGAGTCTTGGTGGACCACAAGCTGAACATGAGCCAGCAACGTGACACAGCAGCCAAGAAAGCTAACGTGATCCTTGGTTGCATGAATAGGAGTATGGTGTCTGGATCGAGGGAGGTTATCGTACCACTTTATTCTGCGTTGGTTAGGCCTCATTTGGAGTACTTTGTCCAGTTCTGGGCACCTCAGTTCAGGAAGGATGTCAACAGGCTGGAACGTGTCCAGAGGAGGGTGACCAAAACGGTGAAGGGTCTGGAAGCCATGAAGCCCTCTGAGGAGCGGCTTAGGGAGCTGGGTATGTTTAGTCTGCAGAAGAGAAGGTTAAGAGGGGACATGAAAGCCATGTTTAAATATTCTAAGGGATGTCATGTTGAAAATGGAGCAAGCTTGTTTTCTGCTGCTCCAGAGACTAGGACAAGGAGCAATAGATTCAAGCTGCAGGAAAGGAGATTCCACCTGAACCTCAGGAAGAACTTCCTGACGGTCAGGGCTGTCTGGCAGTGGAATCTGCTGCCTCGGAGTGTGGTGGAGTCTCCTTCTTTGGAGGCTTTTAAGCAGAGGCTGGATATCCATCTGTTGGGAATGCTCTGATAGATGTTCCTGCATAGCTGGGGGTTGGACTGGATGGCCCCTGGGGTCTCTTCCAAGTCTAGGATTCGGTGATTCTATGATTCTTCCCACATGGCTTTTTTGTGCCCCGCTTGCTTTGGCAACCCGGGTACTTACCCTACTTGCCCCACCCTAGATACACCTCCGAATCCTGACCTACCTGTTTTTAGGGCAAAAAGGAAACTCTGACACAAGGATTGAAGGGTGTTCTTGCCTGTTTTTGAAGGAACGGAGTGCTCACTTTTGTGCGGCCGTCGTGCAACGCCGTCATGTTGAGGTTGCACAGCTGGATGGGCATCGTGCGAAGGAGTGCAACGCACAAGCATGCACGGTCGGTGGGCCAAGGCCCCCAGCTTGGCCACCGGTGATTCAGATTCTGAAAATTCGAAATGGGCAAAGTGTCTCACTGTGTTTGCAGAAGTTTACGTCTTTGTAAGAGAGCTGCAGGATCCTAACGAACGTCCCGTCGGTCTCCTCGGGTTCTCCTCTGAGCCGTGACGGATTTAGGCGGCTTGGGGCAGGGATCTCCTTTAGAATATTCCCGTTCTCCTCCTCCTCCTTGTCCTTCTTCCTCTTCCAAGACTTTTATTCTGACGGCTTTTTAAAAATGAAAAGTTTTAACGAACGGGCCGAAGGTGCCGAAGGGTTTCCCGTCGCCTTTTATCTTTTTTACGGTGTAGGTTTAAATCATTCTAATGTTGTCGATGGATTAATTCCATATGAACGTTCCGTTCTTAGCACGTTTTTAGCGTTATTGTTTTTTTAAAATAGTTCTCCGCTTTGAGTCCCAACTTTGGGGGAGAAAAGAAGGCTGTGGTTGCTTTTAACCACCGTCTCTTGGTTTCCAGGTGTTATTGAGGACGCTTGAGGTCCCTCAACGATCTGGATTCTTGAGAAGAATCGGGGAGGTCTCCTTAGATAACAGGGCCCATTCCAAGAAGTGTCACTTTTATAACCTTTTTTTTTTTTTGGTAACTTTTGCAGGATCTTCCGACTTTGGAAAGACATTGCCTCCATTTCACAGTCTCCCCGGGGTTGCCAACAGATGTTTTGGACTACGAACAATCTGGATTCTCTTCAAGAATCAGAGAGGTCTCCTCAGATAATGTGTCCCGTTCCACATAGCATCACTTTTGGTGGCTTTCTAATTTTCCTCTTCTTCTCTTTTTTCCTCCTATTTCTCTTCACTTCTCTCTTTCTTCTCCTCCTCTTTCCTTCCTCATGTTACTCTTCTTCAGCTTCCCTCCCTCCCTTCCTTCTTCTCCGTCCTCATCTAGCTCTCCTCCTTCTCCTGCTGCCTTAATTCCTCCTCTTCCTCTATTTCCCCTTCTCTTGCGCCTCTCCTTTCCTCTCTCTACCCTCCTCCTCCTCCTCTTCCTCTCTTTCTCTCCTCTTCCTCCTCTTCTTCTCTGTCCCCTTTCCCTGCCTTCCTCTTTTTCCTTCTCTTCCCGTTCGTCATCTTCATGTCTCTTTCTCCCACTTTTCCTCCTCTCCTCTCCTCTCCTCTTTTTTCTCCTTCTTCTCCTCTTTTTCCTTTCTTATCTTTCTCCACTTTTCCTCCTCTTCTACTCTTTCTGCGCCCCTTTCCTGCTCCTCTCCTTTCCCCTCATTTTTATTTTCTTGCTACCTCTTTCCTCCTCCTCGTCTCTCTTCCTCTTTCATTTCCTTTTCTTTTCTTCCTCCTTCCACAACCACCACCACCTCCTCCTCTCTTCTTCTTCCTTATCTCAGTACTTCACTCCTTTCCTCCCTTCCTCCTCCTCTGTGTCTTCCTCCTTTTCATTCCTCTTCTTCTCTTTTTCTCTCTTTCCGTCTCCCCCCCCACATTTTCCTTTTCTATCTACCCCTCTCCTTTCCTCCTCTTCTGCCTCCTCCTCCTCTTTCGTTGATCCTTCCTTTTCTTCCTCCCTTTTTCTCTCTCCTTCTTCTTTCTTCATCTCATTCCTCGCCTTTCTTTCACTTCCTCCTCCTCCTGTTCTTCTCTTCCCCTTCTCTTCCTCTTCCTCTCTCGTTCCCTCTGCCTTTTTCCCTCCTTCTCCTCTTCTTCCTTCCTCCTCTTCTCTCATTCCCTCTTCTTTTCTTCTTCCTTCTCCTGATTCCTCAACTTCTCCCTCCTCCTCCTCCTCTCTTGTCTCTTCCTCTTCCTTATCTCAGCACCTCACTCTTCTCCTCCCTTCCTCCTCTACTTCTTCCTCTCTTCTCATTTTCTTTTCCTCTCTCATTCCCTCTCCCTCCCTCCCCTTCTTTTTCCTCCTTCTCATTCCTCTTCTTCTCTCTTTCTCTCCTTCTCTCTCTTTCCCCCACATTTTCCTTTTCTCTCCACCTCTTTCCTCTCCTCCTCTTCCCCCTGCTTCCTCCTTCTCTTTCATTGTTCCTTCCTTTTCTTTCTTCCTTTATTCTCTTCTTCTTCCTCCTTCTCCTCATTCCTCACTTTTCTCTCACTTTATCCATTCTTCCTCTTCTTCCCTCTGTCTTTCTCTCTTCCCCTTTCATTTCCTCCTCCTCTTCGCCTCCTCTTCTACCCCTTCTCCTTCCTTCCTTCTTTCCTCCTCTTCTTCCCCTTCCTTCCTTCTTTCCTTTTCTTCCTTTCTTTTTTCTTTCCTCTTTCCTCCTTCTCCTCATTCCTCACCTTTATCTCGCTTTCCCCACTCTTCCTCTTCTTCCTCTCCTCCCTCTGTCTTTCTCTCTTCCCCTCTCATTTCCTCCTCCTCTTCCCCTTCCTTCTTCCTCTCCCTTCCTCCTTCCTTCCTCTTCCTCTCCCTCCCTCCTCCTCCCCAGAACTCCACAGGAAGGACCGGGGGTGGTGTTTTCCTTCCGTCTCTTCATTGCATCACAACCCAAATTCTTTTGTTAGATCAGAATACATCCAAAGCCACCACGTCAGCAGCTCTGGGTGTGGATTATGGGGGTGCCAGTTGGGCAAATGTGGGATTGAGGGTGGGTGGTGGAAATTGCATATGCAAATGAGATGGTTGCCTTATTGCATCCATTTCGAGGCTCATGAAATGGCACCTTATTGTGTCGTTATGAGCTATTTTCCTCTCCACTTGCTTAGTTAACAGAAAATTCTCTCAATTAAGCCTGAACTCTGATTAATTCCCATCAGAGGGAAATGTTGGCAGGGCGGGGAGCTCGGATTCCCAGTTTCTCCTTTCCTGATCATTTTGGGGGTTCACACACCCCCAGGAAGGAGGAGGGAATGATGCTGCTGCATCTGCAAAATCAAAAGGCCTTGAATCTGAGTGTGGAATCACCGCCCCTCCGGTTTAAGCTCAGGCACCCCTTGCACCCAGTGAAAAGGGGGTGAAAAGTCAGGATTTCCATTTAGATGCAAAGTGCTCTGTGGTCAGAATGTATTGGCAGAGCTTGGTTTCTCTGTTCCTGGGGTGGCGGTGGGTGAATCCGCTTTGGACTTCAGTCTGAACTTTAAAGGAGAGTTCTAAGTGAGTTGAGCCCATTTTTCATGGTGGAGGAGGGACAAGGTTCAGCTCCTTTTTGATAGTAGGCTCCTTTCTGCTCAGCACATGCTCAGAGGCATAGTTACTCCCCTCTGGAATGAAGGCACTGCACATGCTCAGAGGCACTGTTGCTCTGCTTGGAATGAGGACTCTGCAAGCTCCCAGAGAAACTGTCACTCCCTTTGAAGTGTGGACTCTGACACATCATTGTTCCCTGAGAACGAGGGGCTCTCATATGCTCAGAGGCACTGCTGTTCCCTTTAGGATGAGAACTCAGAGATGCTGTTATTCTCTCCCGATTATGTGCACATGTTCAAAGAGACTGTTACTCCCTTTGGGATGAGGACTCTGCACATGCTCAGAGGCACTGTTGTTACAGCTAGATTGGTGGCTCCACTCGTGTTCAGAGACGTTGTTGCTGTTCTCTTTGCAGCGGGGAGTCTGAACATGCTCAGAGGCACGCCTACCCTTAGTGGGCTTTAGAATAAATGAGGAAATTGCACCCTTTCCACATTCTGAGGCCTGCAGTGGTGGGAAGGGGAGAAAATCCCACATAGCTGAACAGACCCCCAGCCGGAAGGGAGGAAGTCCCCTCCCCACACACCAAGGAAAGGGTCCTTCTTCCAATCCATAATGGGAGTTCCATGCATTTAAAATTTAACAGGGGAAGCAATTAGCAGTAAAGATTTCTTTAAAAAAGAACAGAAAAGAGAAGAAAATGCTGCCAGAACTGACGTTGATTGGATTCCCATCAGCTCAGCACCTGCTATAAATAGGTAACGGGGCAAAATAGGCCAGGCTTTGTAAAAGCAAAGGAAAAAAAAATATTAATCCCGTCTTCCGGCTGACGGAGGAAGAGAGAGGCAGAATCCATGGCCCGGGGGAGATGCCAGCGATCCAAAACCAGGCGTTGCATTTGGCCTGGGCATCGATAGGGCTCGTTTGCTTCTCTGCAACCACAGACACACACACACACACGTGCATTTTGCCCTCATTGCTTTTTTGCAGAAACCAGATTTACAGTGAAAAATCCATAATGAAAAATTATGCAATGAAAATTTCTGTAATGAGAAACCATGCCATAAATAAATTTTGCAACAGGAAAAAAAAAAAAAAAGGAAACATATATAAGTGGACTTAGTTGTGCAGGAAATAGAACTGAGCAGTTTTGCCATGTCCGCATTCAGCAATGTTGCTATATAAAGGGGAGCCAGCCAAGTGGCTGTTGCATTGGGACTTCTGGCTGGTGGAACAAGGGACTGATGCACATTGGTCCCTTTGTCGCTTGGGAAAACAGCTAGACAACATTGCCCTGATGCACAATTTCACCATTTACTCAGAGGGTTCCACAGCACCTATGCTACATAGCAAAGTATATGCAAATTTATGCAACACAGACCGTGACAGAGAATCACAACTTATTTTAATATGAATTATGTAGTGGAAAATTATACGCAGTGAGCCCTCCGCATTTGTGAATTTGACACTCGTGGATTTGCTCGTTTGCTCGTTATTTTATTTATTTATTAAAGAAAATATTCATACTCTATTTACCCCTGCCACAGAAAAAAAAATGTTCTCTCTACGTCCTCCAGAATGATTCTATGATCCCATTTCCACCAGAGGTGAGCCATAGAGTGGTACTGCAGGACCTGTAGATTCTTAAAGAGAACACTTTGCTAGGTCCACCCAGCATCACTATGGAAGTTGACCACAGAGTCATGCTGGAGGACCTAGAGATTCGTAGAGAGAATGCTTTGCTAGGTCCCTCCAGCATCACTATGGAAAGTGACCACAGAGTCATGCTGGAGGACCTAGAGATTCCTAGAGACAACGCCTTGCTAGGTCCCTCCAGCATCACTATGGAAGTTGACCACAGAGTCATGGTGGAGGACCTAGAGATTCGTAGAGAGAACGCTTTGCTAGGTCCCTCCAGCATCACTATGGAAAGTGACCACAGAGTCATGCTGGAGAACCTAGAGATTCATAGAGAGAACGCTTTGCTAGGTCCCTCCAGCATCACTATGGAAAGTGACCACAGAGTCATGCTGGAGGACCTAGAGATTCCTAGAGAGAATGCTTTGCTAGGTCCCTCCAGCATCACTATGGAAGTTGACCACAGAGTCATGGTGGAGGACCTAGAGATTCGTAGAGAGAACGCTTTGCTAGGTCCCTCCAGCATCACTATGGAAAGTGACCACAGAGTCATGCTGGAGAACCTAGAGATTCATAGAGAGAACGCTTTGCTAGGTCCCTCCAGCATCACTATGGAAAGTGACCACAGAGTCATGGTGGAGGACCTAGAGATTCGTAGAGAGAACGCTTTGCTAGGTCCCTCCAGCATCACTATGGAAGTTGACCACAGAGTCATGCTGGAGGACCTAGAGATTCCTAGAGACAACGCTGTGCTATGTCCCTCCAGCATCACTATGGAAGTTGACCACAGAGTCATGCTGGAGGACCTAGAGATTCCTAGAGACAATGCCTTGCTAGGTCCCTCCAGCATCACTATGGAAGTTGACCACAGAGTCATGCTGGAGGACCTAGAGATTCGTAGAGAGAACGCTTTGCTAGGTCCCTCCAGCATCACTATGGAAGTTGACCACAGAGTCATGCTGGAGGACCTAGAGATTCCTAGAGACAATGCTTTGCTAGGTCCGTCCAGCATCACTATGGAAAGTGACCACAGAATCATGCTGGAGGACCTAGAGATTCCTAGAGACAACGCTTTGCTAGGTCCACCCAGCATCACTATGGAAGTTGACCACAGAATCATGCTGGAGAACCTAGAGATTCCTAGAGACAACGCTTTGCTAGGTCCCTCCAGCATCACTATGGAAAGTGACCACAGAATCATGCTGGAGGACCTAGAGATTCCTAGAGACAACGCTTTGCTAGGTCCCTCCAGCATCACTATGGAAGTTGACCACAGAGTCATGGTGGAGGACCTAGAGATTCGTAGAGAGAACGCTTTGCTAGGTCCCTCCAGCATCACTATGGAAAGTGACCACAGAGTCATGCTGGAGGACCTAGAGATTCGTAGAGAGAACGCTTTCCTAGGTCCCTCCAGCATCATTATGGAAGTTGACCACAGAATCATGCTGGAGGACCTAGAGATTCCTAGAGAAGTTTTCTCTTCCTTCTCTTCTTGTCTCTTCTCTGAGATGAAATCACAACCTATGCATCAAGTTCCCTCAGCTTCCTACCCAGAGCCCTGTAATCCCTTACGACCTCCTGAAGGCCGTGTCTTGCAGTGTCCTTGGTTCCTACGTGGACCAAGAGGAAGGGGGAACGGTCAGCGGACTTGACCAGTTTTGTGAGCAGCTGTGATATCTCACGGATCTTGGCCCCAGGGAGACAACACACCTCACGAGACATCCCTTGAGGCCCATAAACCACCACTTTCATCCCCTTCAGCTGTGGATCTACTCCTAAATTGCTGTATCTTTAATCATGAATTGCTATCTGCACAAAGCTTGCATGAACTGAATGCTGACTGCAGGCCTGTGTTCAGCTCTCTTCCACGAAATTGCAAATACCGCCCTGTTTCCTAAATATAGAGCCTACATCCGCACAATGCCTGCTGCAGGCCTGTGTTAAAAGTCTCTTCCAAGGAATTGCATATATAGCCCTATGTCCTAAATTACAATCTGTATAAAGCCGAGATAGGGTCATAGAATCATAGAGTTGGAGGAGACCTCAAGAGCCATCCAGTCCAACCCTCTTCAGCCAAGCAGGAACACACACAGCAGGAACCCCAGCAAATGGCCATTCAGCCTCTCTTTAAAAACCTCCAGAGAAGGAGACTCCACCACACTCCATGGAGGCAGCAGATTGGACAACTTTGACCATCAGGAAGTTCTTCGTGAAGTTCAGGTGGAATCTCCTTTCCTGCAGCTTGAATCCATTGCTCCTTGTCCTGGAACATTTCTGCATGACACACTTATAGCGCAATGATTCCACTTTCAACCTCCTATGGAATCCTGGGGTTTGCAGTTCCAGGAGGGGCCGGCTGGCCCCTCCTGGAACTGCAAACCCCAGGATTCCATAGGAGGTTGAAAGTGGAATCATTGCGCTATAAGAGTGTCGTGCAGAAATGGCCCTGGTCTCTGCAGCAGCAGAAAACAAGCCTACTCCCTCCTTGACATGACATCCCTTCAGATGTTTAAACATGGCTCTCATGTCCCCTCTTAACCTTCTCTTCTGCAGACTAAACATATCCAGGTCCTTGAGCCACTCCTCAGAGGGCTTCATGGCTTCTGGACCCTCCACCATTTTGCTCGCCCTCCTCTGGACACCTTCCAGTTTGTCCATCTCCTTCTTGAATTGAGGTGCCCAGAACTGGACACGGGATTATTCCAGGTCTAGCCAAAGCAGAATAGAGTGGTACCATTACCTCCCTTGATCTGGACACCATACTCCTATTGATACAACCAAGAATCGTGAACAGAATACCTGCTAAATATATGAGACATGAGCAGAATACCTGCTGCAGGCCTGGATAACAGTCCGTGTGAAAGGGATCTCGGAGTCTTGGTGGACCACAAGCTGAACATGAGCCAGCAGTGTGATGAGGCAGCCAAGAAAGCCGATGCGATTCTTGGTTGCATCAATAGGAGTATGGTGTCTAGATCGAGGGAGGAGGTCATGGTACCACTCTATTCTGCTTTGGTCAGACCTCATCTGGAATAATCCTGTGTCCAGTTCTGGGCGCCTCATCTCAGGAAGGAGATGGACAAGCTGGAGTGTGTCCAGAGGAGGTGGAAGGTCTGGAAACCAAGAAGAGAAGTGGCTTAGAGAGCTGGGCATGTTTAGTCCACAGAAGAGAAGGTTAAGAGGGGACATGAGAGCCATGTTTAAATATTGGAAGGGGTGTCATGTTGAAGATGGAACAGGCTTGTTTTCTGCTGCTCCAGGGACTAGGACAGGGAGCAATGGACCCAAACTGCAGGAAAAGGGATTCCACTTGAAGCTCAGGAAGAACTTCCTGATGGTCAGAGCTGCCTGGCAGTGGAATCTGCTGCCTCCATGGAGTGGTGTGGGGTCCCCTTCTTCTTTGGAGGTTTTTAAAGAGAGGCTGGATGGCCATCTGTCCAAGGGAGGGCTTGGATGGGGTCTTCCTGCATGGCAGAAGGGGGTTGGACTCAATGGCCACAGGGTTCTCTTCCAACTCTATGATTCTATGATTCTATCTACACAGAGCTTGCATCAAGGCGGAGCTTGGCTAGAGAAGCCTGCTGGGCATTGCAGTCCAAACAAATTGAGGCTCCTATGGGATTGCCACTTTTGGTGTCTTAGCCATAAAAATAATATTGGAAGAGCAAATGTGGCACTTCTTGTTGGCTTCCTCGGGACAGCCTTGGCAAATCTCGTTCCCGGATTCCTGCACCACTAATGAGGAGCAGCTGAGCCCGAGGAAGGGGGCCGGGTTGTGTAATTGCACAACGTGTGCATGTGTGTGTAGGCCCCCCCCCGGTGTCCGTGAAGGCATCCCCGGTGGGGAGGCGGCCGTACCTGATTAAGGAAATTGTCTCCACCTGTTGGACTTTGCGTGCTGCAAATGTAAACACGCCCCGGGGGCCGTTTGCTAACCCCCTCCCCACATTTAAGGACTTTTTCCCTACCTCTCCCTCTGCTTTCAAGCGAGAAGGATGGGGGTGTCTTTTGCAGGCACTGGGGGCCCCCCAAAAAATGGGAAAGGGGAGAAAACTGGGTCTTGCATGAAGCCGCTTTCCTGAGAGAGAAAGGCAGCCCCCATTTTGCCAAGATCCTGAGGTTAACCTCTTTTTTTCCTTGGGACTTTTTAGAGGATGCTGCTGGGGATGATGACGGAGGAAACAAAACCACTCTGCACGTGCTCAGGGTGCAGTCTTTTCAAGCAAGCCTGCATTGTGGATTGAGGCAGCTTTTCGAGTGAGTTAATCTTGCTTGCGTTGTGGGTTGCTTTCTTTTTTTAATAGGGAGATGCAAGCAGCAATACCTCCCAAATTTGCAGCAGCCCGGTAATAAAAATTAACGCATCCCATGGCTGGAATTGTACGGTTGGAATTCTAGGGCTGGAAGGGCTGTTTAGCCCACCCCGTGCAACCTGCAGCAATCGAATCACGACAACCACAACTGTGTTACCGGAGGCCTGAATGCTCTTGGTGAGCAAATAAGAGCAAACGAGGAACACAGTTATTGTGCTGACTTTATTCTGCTAATGAAATGCACGCATTCCGTGGGCCGGATAGTCCAGCCCTTTGCCTTGCAGGAAAATAATAATAATGATAATGATGATGATGATGATGATGATGATGATGATAATAATAATAATAATAATAATAGTAGCAACATAACTATTCTGCTTACTTTCTTCTGCTAATAAAATGCATGCATTCCGTGGGCCGGAAAGTCCAGCCCTTTGCCTTGCAGGAAAATAATAATAATAATAATAATAATAATAATAATAATAATAATATTGATTATTGCAGGAAAATAATAATAATTTTGCATTCCGTGGGCCGGAAAGTCCAGCCCTTTGCCTTGCAGGATAATAATAATAATAATAATAATAATAATAATAATAATAATAGCAGCAACAGCAGCAGCAGCAGCAGCATAGCTATTCTGCTGACTTTCTTCTGCTAATAAAATGCATGCATTCCATGAACCAAATAGTCCAACCCTTTGCCTTGCAGGAAAATAATAATAATAATAATAATAATAATAATAATAATAATAGTAGTAGTAGTAGTAGTAGTAATAATAGCAACATAGCTATTCTGCTGACTTTCTTCTGCTCATAAAATGCATGCATTCCATGAGCCAAATAGTCCAACCCTTTGCCTTGCAGTAAAATATTAATATTAATATTAATAATAAGCAGCAACAACAATGACAAAAGCACGATGATGATACCAAAGGCATGCATATTCTTGGCTCAGCGTGTGGCAAACAGCAGACGGAAATATATTCCAATTATATTCCAATATATTCCAAATTAAGAGCAGTTTGCTAATAAAATGCATGCACTCCAGGAGAAGGGACCTCCAGAAGCCAGCGAGCCCACCCTTCCCTCCAAACAGAAATCCACCCATAATGCCAGTTGCCTGGATATTCTTGCTTAGCTCCAACTCCCCAATTGCTAAAGGATGTCTCATCAACACTCGGGTAAACCCCACCAGTTCAATGGGATTCCTCTCCTTGCAAACTGGCACGGCCCACGCCGTTGCCAGCGGGAGCACAGCTGAGGTTAATTTGGGCGGCCGAGCACATTGGGGGCCTTTTTCTCTCCCGCTCTCTCTCACCGTGAGATGTTGTGGAAAGCAGATGTGAAGAGCAGGGAGGGAGACGGGAAGCTGCCTCTCGCCTGTTCACAATTAGGCTTGATTTCTTTAAAAAAAACATTTCATTTGTTGTTCTGTGATTGCAGAGAGGTAGGAGGCATGCAAGAAAGACCCCATGTGGGGCACGCAGGGGTGTCAGCTGCTGGGAACGGCGTGAGTATGTGTGACAAATATTATTTGCCTTCTTTGCTGCAGCGTCACACAACTGGGCTGGGCTCCTGGGTTCCTTCGAGTCGATTTTATTAGCTATGAAGAGCTGCTTCTCAGATAATCTACATTATTTCAGTGTGGCTTGAATGTCCACTGGTGGAGATTTCTTATGCGACCCCATACTGAAAACCAACACAGTGCAACATCTCAGACCTTGGTGTTATGGTTGAAGGTGAGCACAGCCCAGTTGTGTGACGCTGCAGCAAAGAAGGCAAATAATATTCCAGCCTGCATTAATGGGACCCTAGTGTCCAAGTCCTGTTAGAAGGCCCCTGAGGGACATTTCCAACTCTAGTGCTAGAGATTCATGGAAACCTAGAGTTGGGAGAAATCACAGGGGCCATCGAGTCCAACCGTCTTCTGCCACGCAGGAACCCGTATCAAAGTACTCCTGGCAAATGGCCGTCCAGCCTCTCTTTAAAAACCTCCAAAGAAAGAGGAGACTCCACCATTGAGGCCTAACTAATGCCTCATCTGGAATAATCCTGTGTCTAGATCCGGGCACCTCATTTCATGAAGGAGATGGACAAGCTGGAGCGTGTCCAGAGGAGGGCGTCCAAAATGGTAAAGAATCTGGAAGCCATGAAGCCCTCTGAGGAGTGGCTGAGGGAGATGGGTAGGTTTAGTCTGCGGAAGAGAAGGTTCAGAGGGACATGATAGCCATGTTTAAATATTTGAAGGGATGCCATGTTGAAGATGGAGCAAGCTTGTTTTCTGCTGCTCCGGAGACTAGGACAAGGAGCAATGGATTCAAGCTGCAAGAAAGGAGATTCCAACTGAACCTCAGGAAGAATTTCTGATGGTCAGAGCTGTCCGGCAGTGGACTCTGCTGCTGCCTCTGTGGAGTGTGGTGGAGTCTCCTCCTTCTTTGGAGGTTTTTAAGCAGAGGCTGGAGGGCCCTCTGTGCAAGGGAGTGCTTTGATGGGTGTTCCTGCATGGCGGAAGGGATTGGACTGGATGGCCCCTTTGGTCTCTTCCAACTCTATGATTCTATGATTCTGTGATTCCAGTACAACTTGGTGTGTGCTACCAACTGATGCTAGTAAATATTTCCATTTTGCAACGCACCCAATCTTTCCTCAGTCCCTGAACTTTCCTTAAAGGTGTTATTTTCCTGCAAAGTTTGGAATAAAACCCACAACTGATTGTCTCTTCTCTCTACACCATAACTTCTGGCAGGATGGAGGTTACCAGCTATCGCTGGTTGATTGTCCTGAAAGACTAGGGAAAGAAAAGAGGAAAGTTGGGGGGCGGAGAAGGCCTATCTCACCCCTCTCCATCCCAACTTCATGAGAACTGAGAGATGACATGATAAATATCTGAAAGGATGTCGTATAGGAGCCGGAGCTGGCTTGTTTTCTGCTGCTTCAGAGCTTCGGGCAAGGAGCAATGGATCCAAATGGATCCATTTGAAGGAGACTCCACCTAACCATGAGGAAGAACTTCTTGGTTGTAAGAGTTAGAATCATAGAATCATAGAAATGTAGAGTTGGAAGAGACCACATGGGCCATCCAGTCCAACCCCTTACCATGCAGGAATACCCTCAAAGCACTCCCGACGGATGGCCATCCAGCCTCTGCTTAAAAACCTCCAAAGAAGGAGACTCCACGATGCTCCGAGGCAGCATCTTCCACTGCTGGACAGCCCTGACTGTCAGGAAGTTCTTCCTGAGGTTCAGGTGGAATCTCCTTTCCTGCAGCTTGAATCCATTGCTCCTTGTCCTGGTCTCTGGAGCGGCAGAAAACAGGCCCTCTCCCTCCTCTACATGGCATCCCTTCAAATATTTAAACATAGCTATCATGTCCCCTATCATGTCCCCTCTTAACCTTCTCTTCTGAACATACCCAGCTCTCTAAGTCTATCCTCACAGGGCTTGGTTTCCAGCCCTCTCACCATTTTGGTCGCCCTCCTCTGGACCTGCTCCAGCTTGACCATGTCCTTCTTGAATTGGGGTGCCCAGAACTGGACACAGTATTCAAGGTGAGGTTGAGTTGTTCAGCAACAGAATACAGACAGTCTTAGAGAGTGGTGGTCTCCCCATCTTTGGTGGTCCTTAAACCAAGGTTGGATGGGCATCTCATGGTAGGTTCTTTAGCCATGTGTCCTTGTATGATAGAGAGTTGGACTAGATGGTCTGTAGACTCATCTCCAAATTCAGCATAATATGGACTGCCTTCAAGGGACCCTCTTTCTTTGGAGATCTTTAGATAGACGTTGGGTGGCCATCATACAACACTGTTTGAAGCAGAGGCGTATCTACAATGGGGTAAGGAGGACACGTGCCCTGGGCACCAATGCCAGGGCGTGCAAAAAAGCCGAAGATTTAGGGGAGGAGGAGGAGGAGGAGGCCCAAGAGGTAGGAGCACAACTTCCATGTTTGCACTGGTTTGTCTTGATGGCCCTTCAGGGTCTCTTCCAGCTCTGTGATTCCACCACTGTATGAAACCGTAGAAGTCAAATCTCATGGACTGCAGGACTCAGTGTTCAGCTCCCATTTCCTCCCCCCACCGGGCTATCCATATGCTCAGATTTAATTAGAGCTATTAACGAGGTAATCAGATTAGCAAACTGCGGCCTTTGAGATAAAAGGGTTCCTGCTCCTCCTCTTGTAATTGCCCTCTAGCAGAGAAAGAGAGGGAGAGCTGGGAAGGAGGGAGGATTTTTGGCACGCCTGTGGGTGTTATTTGCCATCAAGTCGGCTTCCAGATACACGTTGACCTTCTGGATGGAAGAACTCCAAGTCACGCTGTTATCAACAGCTTGGCCCATGTCTTGCAAATTCACGGAAGCCATGGATTCCTGGATTGAACCAACCCACCTGTCGGATCATCTCTCTTCCCTCTCCCTCTTTTCCTGCTTTGATGTGGTTGCTAGAATCCTAAAGTTGGAGAAGACCCCAAGGGCCGTCCAGTCCAACCCCCTTCTGCCATGCGGGAAGACACCATCAAAGTACTCCTGACAGCCGGCCATCCAGCCTCTGATCAACAACTTCCAAAGAAGGAGGAGACTCCACCACACTCTACTGAGGCAGCAGATTCCAAGGCCAAACAGCTCTGACCATCAGGAAGTTCTTCCTGAGGTTCAGGTGGAATCTCTTTTCTTGTAGCTTGAATCCATTGCTCTGTCATGTCTTAGTCTCTAGAGCAGCAGAAAACAAGCTTGCTCCATCTTCAACATGACATCCCTTCAAATACTTAAGCATGGCTATCATGTCCCCTCTTCATCTTCTCTTCTCCAGGCTAAATATAACCACCTCCCTAAGCTGCTCCTCAGAGGACTTTGTGGTTTCTAGGCCTGTGAACATTTTGGTCACCTTCCTCTGGACATGTTCCATCAAGTCAGCTTTGGATTTGTGATGACCCTGCAAATGAGAGATATCCTAGAGGCTCCCTGCTCCTCCACAGCCAACTCAGGGTCATAACTTCCTTGATAGAGCACATGCCACTTCTAAGGTAGCCCTCCTCTTTTTCTCCTGACTTAGACTTCCTCCAGCATCATCACCATCTTTTCTAGTGAACCCTGTCTTCTCATGATACATGTCCAAAGCACAACAGCTTCACTTGAGTCATCTTGGCTTCTAGGGAAAATCCATGGCTTGGTTTGCTCTTGGGGTTCCTCTTCTGTATCATCAAGCCAGGTTGAACCTATGGCTTCTCTCTCAGCAAGAGACCTTCGAGATCTCCGGTAGTCTACAGCCCTGTCTTTCTCTCCTCCTCCTCTCCCTGTCCACATTCTCCTCTTTCCTCATCTTTCTCTTTCTCTTCCCCTCCCTCCTTCTCCTCTTCCTCCTCCTCTTCCTCCTCCATCTCCAGCTTTTTCTTCCCATTCCTTCTCCCCCTCTTCCTCCTGTCTCTCTCTCCCTCTCCTTTTCCTCTTTTTCTTCCTTGTCCTCCTCCTTCATCTTCAGCTTCCTCCTCTTCTTTCTCTTCTTCTTCGTCTTCCTTCATCTTCCTCCTCTTTGTCTTCTCCCTCCTCCTCGTTCATCTTCCTCTTCCTCTTCCTCTTTTTCTTCTCCTTCCTCCTCCTCCTCCTTCATTTTCATTTCCCTTCTCTTCTTCTTCTTCCTCTTCCCCCTCCTCCTCCTCCTCCTCTCTTCCTCCTCTGTCTTCATCTTTCCAGCCACAAGCTGAACATGAGCCAGAAGTGTGATGCAGCAGGCAAGAAAGCCAACACAATTCTCGGTTGCATCAATAGGAGTATGGTGTCTAGATCGAGGGAGGTAATGTTACCACTCTGCCTGCATTGGTTAGGTCTCATCTGGAATAATACTGTGTCCAGTTCTGGACACCTCTTTTCAAGAAGGAGATGGACAAGTTGGAAGGTGTCCAGAGAAGGGCAACCAAAATGGTGGAGGGTCTGGAAGCCATGAAGCCCTATGAAGAGTGGATTAGGGAGCTGGGGATGTTTAGCCTGAGGACGAGAAGGTTAAGGGAGGACATGAGAGCCATGTTTAAATATTTGAAGGGATGTCATGTCGAGGAGGGAGCGGGCTTGTTCTCTGCCGCTCCAGAGACGAGGACAAGGAGCAATGGGTTCAAGCTGCAGGAAAGGAGATTCCACCTGAACCCCAGGAAGAACTTCCTGGTGGTCAGAGCTGTCCAGCAGTGGAATATGGAGTGTGGTGGAGTCTCCTCCTTCTTTGGAGGCTTTTAAGCAGAGGCTGGATGGCCATCTGTCCAAGGGAGGGCTTGGATGGTGTCTTCCTGCCTGGCAGAAGGGGGTCAGACTGGATGGCCTCTGGGGGTCTCTTCCAGCTCTATGATTCTATGATTCTTCTTCCTCCTCCTCCTTTTCCTCTTCTTCTTTGTGCACCTGATCCATTATTTAGAGAATCCTGGCACCAGCAGCCTTCCCCCTCCCAACCTGGGGTGGCCTTGTGTTGTCTGTGTGTGTGTGTGTGTGTGTGTGTGTGTGTGTAAGGGAAGAAACCTCCAGCTTATGTTTCCGCCTCCCCACCCACCCCACTCTGGTAAACGAACTCACATTGTTCTCTCCCCCCCCCCCCCCCGTCCTCCTCCTAATGAGCCACAGATCTTTTGAAAGGCCTCCACAATTACGGCAGGGGCACCAGGAGATTGCATTAGTTAATGGAGATGACCTCCAGGGGTGGAAGTGTGCCCGCCCCTCCTTGCCCTCTCTCTAACTAATTGATTCTGGATAATTGCATTAAGTCCAGTGCCTTGAATGGGGAACTCTCTGGTCACACACACACACACACACACACACACACACACACGGAGGGGCTTCCCTTTGCACCTCAGTTGCTGCTTTCCTTGGGGAATAACCACGGTGAAGCACCTGCCTCAGAGAGACAGTCGAGGGTTATGGTTAGGGTGGGGAACTAGAAATACTGTGGGAGACCTGAGTTCGAATCCCTGCTCGGTCACAGAAACGCTCCGGGTCTCCTTGAGCAAGCCACAGCCTCTGGGGAGAGCCAAGTTGGGAAAGCTAAGATTGTGTAGCGGTTTGAACGTTGGAATTGGACTAGTCTAGGAGATCAGGGTTCAGATCCAACCATGGAAGCCCCACTGGGTGACACTCTCTCAGCCTCAGAGGAAGACCTTGGTGGACAACCAGACCAGGAAGACGTTAAGAGAAACAGTCTTATACCTTAGACTATGTCTATGTCTCGGTGTGGTGGAGTCTCCTCCTTCTTTGGCGGTTTTTAAAGAAAGGCTAAATGGCCACGTGTCAAAGGGAAGGCTCCGATGGTGTTCTCCTCCATGGCAGAAGGGGGTTGGACTGGATGGCCCTTGGGGGTCTCTTCCAACCCTACCATTGTATGATTCTATGAAACATTTGAAATGCTTTCATATGTGAAATATGCTGCCTCCATGGAGTGTGGTGGAGTCTCCTTCCTTGGAGGTTTTTAAGCAGAGGCTGGATGGCCATCTGTCAGGGGTGCTTTGAGGGTGTTCCTGCATGGCAGGGGGTTGGACTGGATGGCCCCTGGGGTCTCTTCCAACTCTACATTTCTATGATTCTATGATTCTATGATATGGAAGATGGAGCAAGCCTGTTTTCTGCTGCTCCAGAGACTAGGACAGGGAGCAATGGCTTCAAACTTCAGGAGAAGAGGTTCCACCTAAATATTAAGAAGAACTTCCTGGTGGGAAGAACATTTGGACAGTGGAATCTGTTGCTGCCCCCATGGAGTGTGGTGGAGTCTCCTTCTTCGAAGGTTTTTGGATAGAGGCTGAAGGGATGACTGTCAAAGGGAGTGCTTTGATGGTGTCATAGAATCCTAGCGTCCCCGGGGTCATCTAGTCCAACCCCCTGCTATGCGGGAACACCCATCAAAGCACTTCCAACAGATGGCCACCCAGCCTCTGCTTAAAAACCTCCAAAGAAGGAGACAACTCCACCACACTCCATGGATGCAGCAGCAGATTCCACTGCTGGGCAGCTCTGACCATCAGGAAGTTCCTCCTGAGGTTCAGGTGGAATCTCCTTTCCTGCAGCTTGAATCCGTTGCTCCTTGTCCTGGTCTCTGGAGCGGCAGAAAACAAGCCCTCTCCCTCCTCTACACAGCATCCCTTCAAATATTTAAACATGGCTATCTTGTCCCCTCTTAACCTTCTCTTCTGCAGACTGAACATCCTCAGCTCTCTAAGTCTATCCTCATAGGGCTTGGCTTCCAGGCCCCTCACCATTTTGGTTGCCCTCCTCTGGACCTGCTCCAGCTTGACCATGTCCTTCTTGAACTGGACACAGTATTCCAGATGAGACTAGAAAGGTGCCATCACCTCCCTAGAAGTAGACACCATACTCCTATTGATGCAACCAAGAATCGTATTGGCTTTTTTGGCTGCTGCATCACACTTCCGGCTCATGTTCAGCTTGTGGTCCACCATGTCTCCTAGATCCCTTTCACACGTACTGCTATCCAGCCGCACATCCCCCATCCTATATTTGTGCATTCCATTTTTTTCTGCCTCCTTTGGACGCGCTCCAAGCTTGTCGATGTCCTTCCTGAACTGTCTTCTTGCATGGCAGAGTGGGGTTGGACTGGATGGCCCGTGGGGTCCGTCCCAAGTCTATGATGACAGACGCTAATGCTGGAGTGGGCTTAACCCCAACTGTAAGAAATGCCAGTGCTGATAGTAACACATCCCTTCTCTTAATGGGAGCTCTTCTGGAAGTCCTGGGTTGGGTGGGCTGGAGACGGGGTGGGGGTCCGCAGCGCCTGCGAGTCCTTGCTCCAACAAAAGCTTCCTCTGAGAGACGAAGGCTGACATTCAAGATGCTGGAAAGAGAGACGAGAAAGCAGACAGAAGCCAGCTTGCGGGGCGGGGGGAGGATAGAGAAAGGAGGCCAAATTCTTTAGGAATCAGGTTTCCGCTTGGACTCAGCTTTCCTGCCCGGCCCTCTCCGGCTCCCCTAAGAAAAACAGAGGTTGTAATCCAAACCTGCTGGGAGGCCAGCCGGCCCCCCGCCCCTCTCTCGTTGGGGGTCCCCTTTCACCTGGCCAAAGGGCCGTGCCAGTTCCCCCATGTGTTTTGCATTAGCGCCCGTCCGGGGATCAAATGCCCAGTGATTAAAAAACCAGTGCCCACTCCGCTTTCCTCTCTCTGTTTGCTTTCGCTGACCTTCCACACTGAAAGTTGAGACTAGAGTGGAGGGAGGAACCCGTTGCGGGGTTCAAAAGTTACTTTCCAGCACTACCACTGCTGAGGATAAGAGAAAAGGGCAGCAAAAATTGTGACCTTATGACTTAACTGTTCTTAACTTAGCAGAATAAGAGAAGCGTGGCTTTCAAACTGTAAAACGTTTATTTGTTTCTTCATTGCCCTATAACCAAATAGTGCATGCAAACGTATATAACTTGGTGGAATAAGAATGCTTTTTTAACCGGAAAATATTTATATTTATTTGTTATGGTATAACCACATAGTGTGCACATGCATGCATAACTTAGTAGAATAAGAATGCTTTTTTAACCAGAAAATGTTTATATTTATTTATTATGGTATAACCACATAGTGCGCACATGCGTGCATAACTTAGTAGAATAAGAATGCTTTTTTAACTGGAAAATGTTTATTTATTTATCTATTAATATATAACCGAATAGTGTGCACGTGCATGCATAACTTAGTAGAATATGAACATTTTTTAACCGGGAAATATTTGTTTGTTTATTTACTATTGTATAACCAAATAGTGTGCACATGCATGCACAACTTAGTAGAATAAGAATGCTTTTTAACTGAAAAGTGCATGTTTATTTATTTATTATCCTAGAGCCAAATAGCATGCACATGCTTAGTAGAAAAAGAATGCCTTTTAACTAGAAAATGTTTACGTATTTATTGATTTATTACCCTATAACCAAACAGTGTGCACATGCGTGCATAACTTAGTAGAATAAGAACGCTTTTTTAACTGGAAAATGTTTATTTATTTATTAATTAATTATCCTGTAGCCAAATAGTGTGCACATGCGTGCATAACTTAGTAGAATAAGAATTTTTTTAAAAACTGGAAAATGTTTATTAATTAATTAATTAATTAATTATCCTGTAGCCAAATAATGTGCACATGTGTGCATAACTTAGTAGAATAAGAATTTTTTTAAAAATTGGAAAATGTTTGTTTATTTATTTATTAATTAATTGTCCTATAACCAAATAGTGTGCACATGTATGCACAACTTAGGAGAATAAGAATGCTTTTTAACTGGAAAAGGTTTATTTATTTATTTATGATCATATAACCAAATAGTGTGCACGTGCATGCATAAGTTAGTTAGGGACATGATAGCCCTGTTTAAATATTCGAAGAGATGTCATGTTGAAGATGGAGGGAGCTTGTTTTCTGCTGCCCCAGAGACCAGGACAAGGAGCAATGGATTCAAGCTGCAGGAAAGGAGATTCCACCTGAACCTCAGGAAGAACTTCCTCGTGGTCAGAGTGATCCAGCAGTGGAATATGGAGTGTGGTGGGGTCTCCTCCTTCTTTGGAGTTTTTAAAGCAGAGGCTGGATGCCCATCTGTCCAAGGGAGGGCTTTGATGGTGTCTTCCTCCACGGCAGAAGGGAGTTGGACTTGATAGCCCCTGGGGTCTTTTCCAACTCTACAATTCTATGACGAAGAACTTCCTGACTCTATGAGATATTCCAAGGCGGAACATGGACTTCCTTCTTTGGAGGTCTTCAAACAGAGGTTGGATGGACATCTTTTTAGGAGTGCTTTAACTGTGCATTCCTACTTGGTTGGGGGTTGGATTGGATGACCGCTGGAGTCCCCTCCAGCTTTAACTATTCAAATTTATATCTGAACTTTGGCAAGACCCAGTTGTCTCTCTTAGAAGTAGTAAAATACCCACTAGAAATAGAAGCTCGGCCTCACCAGGATAGGGGGAGAAATTAACAGTGGTGGAGGAGGAGGAGGAGAGACCGGTGTCTATGCTGGCTCAGGCTTGCCTCTGTAATAAGCTGGCTCCTTTTATCTGCAACAGGAGTTGTGCACAAACACATACGTTTTTGCACATTGTGTCGTATATAATCAGAGAGGGACCCCCGGCATTTTGAGTTTTGGAGAACTCAGCTGTGGTGCTGACGTTAAGAGATCTTTCTTGCAGCCCAGGCATCCTGGATTTTTCCAGGGCCTTGCTGAAATGTGTATTTATAACTCCCACCGTATGGAAGAAACCAAGCCAAGACAAACAACGGCCTTCGAGGTTTCCCGAACGGTGCATTCTGTTCCTAGATGAGGTACACGAACTTGTGTGTGTGTGTGTGTGTGTATGTGTGTGAGAGAGAGAGAGAGAGAGAAAGAGTGAGTCTGTAACCTCCCCTGCAGCTGTAGTTTATTTTTAAAATTTATTTATTTATTGCATGCAATGGCATATCTAGTGTAAACAGCACCTAGGGCAAGCATGGAAATCATGCCCTACTTAGAATCATAGAAACATAAGAGCTGGAGGAGACCCCAGGGGCCATCCAGTCCAACCCCGTTCTGCCCTGTAGGAACAAACACTCCCAGCGAATGACCACCGAGCCTCTGCTTAAAAACCTCCAAAGAAGGAGGAGACCCCACCACACGATCCTTGGTTGCCTCAATAGGAGTATGGTGTCCAGATCAAGGGAGGTAATGGTACCACTCTAGTCTGCTTTGGTCAGACCCCACCTGGAATAATCCCGTGTCCAGTCCTGGGCACCTCAATTCAAGAAGGACATCGACAAGCTGGAGCGTGTCCAGAGGAGGGCGACCAAAACAGTGGAGGGTCTGGAAGCCATGAAGCCCTCTGAGGAGCAGCTGAGGGAGCTGGGGATGTTTAGTCTGCAGAAGAGAAGGTTAAGAGGAGACATGAGAGCCACGTTTAAATATTCCTGAAGGGATGTCATGTCGAGGAGGGAGTGGGCTTGTTTTCTGCCGCTCCAGAGACTAGGACAAGGAGCAACGGATTCAAGCTGCAGGAAAGGAGATTCCACTTGAACCTCATGAAGAACTTCCTGATGGTCAGGGCTATCCGGCAGTGGAATATGCTGCCTCGGAGTGTGGTGGGGTCTCCTCCTTCTTTGGAGGCTTTTAAGCAGAGGCTGGATGGCCACCTGTTGGGGATGCTTTGATGGGTGTCCTGCATAGCAGGGGGTTGGACTCGATGGTCCCTGGGGTCTCTTCCAACTCCAGGATTCTGATTCAAGCAGGACCAGGCTTTGAAGGGACAGGGAGAGACCAGCCTGCGTCTCCTTTGGGGTTCTTGGGACAAAGGTCTTGGTAAACCTGTTTTGGGGATGAGGATAAGGAACCAAACTGCAAACCGCCCCAGTGCCCCTTTTGGAGACTCAAGTCCGGACTTCCTCCGTGGAGTGTGGTGGAGTCTCCTCCTTCTTTAGAAGTTTCTAAAGAGAGGCTGGGTGGCCATTTGATGGAGGTGGTTTGAGTGTGTGTTCCTGCACAGCAGAAGGGGGTTGGACTGGATGGCCCCTGGAGTCTCTTCCAACTCTATGATTCTAAAGTCCTCCAAAGAAGGAGGAACCATCATCCCCTCACTCACAGAGTCACAGAAGCTCATCCTAATGCTCGGGTAGGCCTGAATCCATCAGTCTGTATTCTGGTCTCAGAAGCAGCGGAAAGGAGACCTTAAGAAGGAAGCATTGCGTAGCGGTTTGAGTGTTGGAACCGGACTTGTCCAGAAGGTCAGGGTTCAGATCCCTTCGGCCCAGCTGTGGAAACCCCCTGAGTGACACTGTCTCAGCCTTAAAAGAAGGCCATGGTGGCCAGAAGAAATCTGGCCAAAATAAATAAAAAATATGGAGAGGAGCCCTATAAGTCACACTAAACTTGAAAGCATGTGGCAACAGCAACAAGAGACTCCTCTCCGAAAACCTCACTCCAAAAACCATCTCCTTTTCTCCCTACTGAGCCTTTGATGAATTTTCATTTGCATAATGGTTTATCACGGGCTCCAATATTTCACGCACACCCCATTAAACAGTGGCAGCAATACTAGCTGCTGATTGGCACTGGTTTCTTCCAAAGATGTCCCTCAAAACTTCCCGTCCATTAATAAAGGCCGAGAAAAGGACAACGGAGGAGGGTCCCAGGCTTCCAGAAACCTCTCGGGACTTCTCTGGAGCCTCGGAAGGAAACCTTGAGGCTTCTTGCCGGCCATCTCCTAAACCGAGTCTCCCCAAACTACTGTTATCCTAAATCCAGTCTCCCCAAACTACTGTCTTTAAAGAGGGGTTGGATGGACATTTTTTTTGAGGAGTGCCGTAACTGTGCAAGAGTTAGGACAACCAGCCCATTCCAGACTCCTTTGTCAACTCCTTGAGAAAGCCATTACCATTTTGTCTTCCTTCAGGGTAGGAAGTAGGATATGTAAACCCTAGCTCCAGCCCCCGGAAATTGTAGTCCTTTGGGTGTAGTATGCGGTGCTTGGATCTTTGTTCCTCCATGCTGAGCCGGTCCGCTTCAATCTTCTGCTTCAAGATTGGTAGCTATCACCATTTCCACCTAATTTTCTCTCTATCCAACCTTTCTTCCCTCGTTTTGTGATAGCCTTGTATGGTTCTTGAGAGTGTCTGACTTCTTGTGTGTTTGCTAATTTCCAATAAAATACTCTGTTTAACTTTAAAATACAGTTCTCTCTACAGTTAGTACTGGTATACATAGGTGGAAGGATCCTGTCCTTATCCTCCTCTCATGGGCCTCTTTTGTGCTATAAGTCCCCAAATTCTAAGGAGATGTTGGCACTACTGGTGGACCTCTTAGGCACTGCAATGGACCTCTTAAGGTCCCCCACCTCTTAGGGTAACAACAAGTTGATGTGGATTCAAGAGAAGAGCAACAAGAACGGTTAGAGAGGCAGAGATCAAAAGACATGAAGAAAGATGGAGGGAGCTCAGCATGTTCAGCCTGGTGAAGAGAAGACCAAAGGGAGACTTAATTGCCCCCTTTAATTTCCTTGGGGCTGTCAGAAGGAGGGGTGGGCAGTTTGTTCTCTCTTGTCCCAGAGGGTAGGACCATGCCTAATGGTCTGAAGTTAAAGGAGGTTGAAGATTAGAAGAAGGAACTACTCAACGGCGAGAATGGTTGGACCCAATGACCCAGATGGTGGGGCCTCCTTCTTTGGGTGTCTTCCGAAAGAAGCTGGGGCTTCTGCTGGGGACACTTGAGATCCTACATTGAGCAGAGGGTTGGACCTCATGGTCCATAGGAAGGACTGCTTAGCATTGAGAGCTGTTCAAAAGTGGAGTATGGACTTTGTATGGAGTTTGGTGGTCTTCGAACAGAGATGGAGGGGGGTCTTCCTCCCTAGAAGAAGAAGAAGATCTTCTCTATGTGTTCCTGCATAGCATGGGGTTGGACTTGATGGCCTCTGTGGTCTCTTCCAACTTTATGATTCTTTTTTTTTTTTGTAATAATTTTCATTAAGGTATTGTTACTGTGGTAGATAACCCTGTCCCGGGGTCTACAATTTAATATTAAAAATATCTCCACGTGCTTGAGAGGCCCCCCCGAACGAGCACATAGGAAGACACGGTCGAACAGCTGAAATCAGGAAAAACCTGGTCAGGCCAGTAAACTCTTAGTCACGTCGCCCCAGGAGACCTCCAGCCAGGTAAAATTTAAAATACAAAAAGGGTCCTCGGCTCCGAGAAGCCGGCTTGAAGGGGTTAATGCTTCTGACAAACGGCCCATCAAGCGAGAACGATTTGCATATGGCCGTGGCTTTTGACAACCCTGGCAAATCTAATCATGAAAGGAACCTTGATATATTGGAGCTTTGTTCTCCCAATCATGCAAAGGACGTGGACAGTTTGGAGCTTTGTTCTAGCTCCTCCGCCGATTGTTCCCTCCGGGATAGGATTAGCCCTCCAGGTGCCTTTCCCCCCATAAATAGACCTGGTTTTTGAGTGTTTCCTGGGATCGCTCTCGGCTTGCCGTCACTCCGTCCGGCGGTCCCCTCAGCTCGCTCCGTGCCGAGTCCCACTTCTCCGCTGCTGTCTCTGCTATCCGGACTTCAGGACCAGGTGCCGTATTCCCAGATCTAATCCTCTAAAGACCCCTATCCGATTTCCTCTTTTTTATTCCTTGCTAGGTCTTGTGTGAGTCAGTGCGTAAGTGAGTACCTGCGCAAGTCTTTATTTTTAAATAAAATCATTTGTTTAGCAATTTGGTGTGGTTTTTGGCTTGGCCCGACCCCGTAAAAATTGGGTTAAAAGATCTCGCCGGGTTGCCCCGCCGCTCGCATTGCTATTGCTTGTGCTCTGGCTAGTTTTCATTCCCCATTAATTGGAGCGCATTGAGGTGTCCCCCAAGGGACCCCAGAAATCAGGGTAACAGCATAGTTATTTGCAAAAAGTTCTTGGTTCTTTTTCTTCAAAATAATTCCTAAATTATCTCTATCTTATCTCTAAATTATCTTATATTTAAATTATCTTAAATTTAAATTAAATTAAATTATCTTATATCTAAATTATCTTATCTCTAAATCAGCCTGCTCTTTTTTTGGTCATATTAAGAGTCATCATCACTGTCTTTTCTCTGTTTATCTTATAACCTGCTTTCAATCCATATCTTTGTAGAATTTCCATCAACACCTGAATTGATTCTTGTGGATCCTCCAGGACTATAATTACATCATCTGCAAATACCTTTAATTTCAGTTCTTTTTTCCTTATTTTCAAACCTCTTATCCGTGGATCTTCATTTATTCTTATCAGCAAAACATCCAAGACCGCTATAAATAATAATGGTGATAGTGGGCACCCCTGTCGTACCCCCTTATTTATTGCAAAGCTTGCCGTTGTGTCTCCATTTAGGATTAACCTGGCTGATTGATCTCGATAAATAATCTCCATCCATTTACGAAAATCTTCTCCCAGATTATATTCTTTCAAAACCCATAACATGAAGTCCCAGGAAACATTATCACAACTTTATGAGTCTATGACTCCGTGGATGTCTTCCAAAAGAGGAAGCCGTTGAGGATGCTCCGGCATTGAGCAGGGGTTGGACTCTATGACCTCTGGAGGACCCCCCAACTCCATGATTGCATGACTCTATGACTGTATTGTATTGCATAGTGACATTGCAGGAGCAGGGGGAGGAAGACAATGGCATGGAGACTCTGCCAGTCTTCTCAGCCACATTTGTGTGAAAAGAGAAATGAAACACTGCCCCCTCCGCCGATTAATTACTTAAGCAAATATTATCTCTGGTAGGCTGTAAATAGTGCCAGAGGCAGGCACCTTCCTTTTGTTTAAGGATGAGCAGAACAATGAGGTGAATTCTCCCTGCTGTTAATTAGACTGTGTTCATAGAGTTGGAAGAGACCCCAGAGGCCATCTAGTCCAACCCCGTCTGCCATGCAGGAAGGCGCAACTCTGGTCGTTTCCGTACTACACTGTTTCAGCACTGTTATTCCACTTTCAGCATCCTATGGAATCCTGGGGCTTGCAGTTTAAGGAAGGGCATCCAGAATCCTCAGCCAGAGAGCTCTTGGGCCTCAGGAAACTACAAACCCCAGGATTCCACAGGAGGTTGAAAGTGGAATCATAGCACTAAAACGGCGTAGTGCGGAAATGGCCGTAGAATCACAGGGCTGGAAAGGACCAGAAGGAAGGAAGTCACTGTCGTACCCATTGCAAGAGCCCTGCCCAGAGTTTGCGACAGATTTTTATCGCATTTCCTCATTCTTGGCTGTGGCAACTCGCGGGAGCACTCAAGGCGTCTCGTGCAACTAGCCAAAGTCTCCGCGCTGCAAGAGCGTTTTCGGAAGATCCAAAATGGGTCTTCTCTGTTCTTGCTTTTGAGTAAGCCTCCCTTAAGGTGATGAAGGGATCTGGTGTTTGAAAGCTAGAGTCTTTCCAGGGGCATTTCCCTTTTCTTTTCTTTTCTTTCCTTCCAAAGTTTTTTTTTTTTGTAGCATTTTTTTTTAAAGTTCAGTCTCAAAAATAGACCTCACACACACTTCCATGCTTAAATCTTCCAGTTGACAAACATGTACACAAACATAATTTCCATCTTACATAGAGAAGAACAATTACGTTATTTCTTCTTTGATTCCTTATACATTTATATCCTTACCCAGTCCTTTCCATTCTTTCTCAACTTTCTGGATAGATTTGTTCTTCAAAGAAAATGCTAATTTTTCCATCTCTATCATATCCAGGACTTTTAACTTCCATTCTTCTATACCAATATATTTCTTTTCTTTCCAGTGCTGCGCATAGGTCCACCTTGCTGCAGTTATTAAATATAATAATGTCTTCTGATGACTTCTTATTTCCCTTTGTTGCCCTAGCATATTTAACAGATAAAGCTCCGGTTTAATTTCAAAATTTAGCTTACAAATTCTTTGAATTTCATCATGTACCCCCTTCCAGTTTTTTTTTGCTATCTTTCATGTCCACCACATATGAAAAGAGAGATGGAACCAGAAGTAGTTAAAGCTACAATGGTTAGATGGGCACAGAATTTGGGACATTCAATTGAATTAGAAACTTGGGAAAGAATGTGGAAAATAGATATAAAATTTACATTAAATCTAAACCTAAGAGAAAACTTTTATAAAATGTTTTAGAGATATTATACGACCCGAGAAAGACTACAAAAAATAACGAAAAACGGGAATTCAAATTGTTGGAAATGCGGCATTTTCCTTTTCTAAGAACCCAGCGCTGTAACTTTCCTGCCACTTTCTTCTCCTGCATCATTTCTTTGATCTCCATTACTAATTTCCTTCTTAGTTACCAGTTACAAGTCAGTTACAAGTTACAAGTGGGACCAGGTTTACAGTGAGGGGGAGGAACCAGCCTAGGTTCCTTTGGGGGACTTTTAGGAAACGGGGTGAAAAACCTGACTGCAAGCTGCCCAAGCTAGGATCTAGAAGTCTTGGTAGATCACCAGCTGAACATGAGTCAGCAGTGTGACGCGGCAGCCAAGAGAGCCAATGCGATTCTTGGTTGCATCGATAGGATTATGGTGTCCAGATCGAGGGAGGTAATGGTGCCGCTCTATTCTGCATTGGTCAGGCCTCATTTGGAGCACTGTGTCCAGTTCTAGGCACCTCAATTCAAGAAGGATATGGACAAGCTGCAACGTGTCCAGAGGAGGGCGACCAAAATGGTGAAGGGTCTGGAAGCCATGAAGCCCTATGAAGAACGCCTTAGGGAACTGGGCATATTTAGTCTGCAGAAGAGAAGGTTAAGAGGGGCCATGACAGCCATGTTTAAATATTTGAAGGGATGTCGTGTTGAAGATGGAGCAAGCTTGTTCTCTGCCTCTCCAGAGACTAGGACAAGGAGCAGTGGATTCAAGCTGCAGCAAAGGAGATTCCACTTGAACCTCAGGAAAAATTTCCTGACGGTCAGCGCTGTCCACAGTGGAATCTGCTGCCTCAGAGTGTGGTGGAGTCTCCTCCTTCTTTGGAGGCTTTGAAGTAGAGGCTGGATGGCCATCTGTCGGGGATGCTTTGATAGGTGTCCTGCACAGCAGGGGATTGGACTCGATGGTCCCTGGGGTCTCTTCCAACTCTAGGATTCTATGATTCAAGCGGGACCGGGCTTTGAAGGGGCAGGGAGAGACCAGCCTGTGTCTCCTTTGGGGTTCTTGGGACAAAGCTCTTGGTAAACCTATTTTGGGGATGAGGATAAGGAACCAAACTGCAAACCGCCCAAGTGCCCCTTTTGGAGACTCAAGCCCGGACCTCCTCCTTGGCAGCTTGAGGCAAAAGGCTAGGGATTAGATCCAGGGATTGGGAGGACCACTCCGATCCTTTTGGGGGAACCTTCACTTAGGCACCCTGCCTAGAACTGAAGGGGGAAACGAACCCAGTGGAACTTACACGTCACATGTGTGGGTTCGTGTGCTATTTGCTGGGTTTGCAATCCTTTGGTTTCCCTCTGTGTGCCGTTTTGCAAAAAAGTAACCCTTTGTCAATTCCTTTGGACGCCTAAACCTGCATTCAACAGAAGCTTAAGTTATTGCAATGCTAGAAATTTGGGTAACAGAAAGAGAATTTCACTTTCAGGAGGGCAGGATTTTTATTCCAGCCCCCAAATTTCTAGCATTGCAATAATCCTTCAGCCCCACACAATGCCTCTTCTGTCCGCTACGTTCGCCTTCCTTTGGTATCACTCTGCCTGCCCCTTCGCTTTGGAAGACTGAACTCTCTTTCCAAACTCAAGTTTTAAGTTCCTGAAACTCTAGAAATTTGGGGACTGGAGGAGAATCTGGGGTGCACAATTCTCAGTGCCTCAATTTCTTCGGATCTTTGGGGGCCTAAGATCTCTTTTCAAAGGCTCAACTGAAGTTTTAAATTCCTGAAACTCCAGAAATTCGGGGACCAGAGGAGAATTTAATTACAGAAACTTTAGTTGAGCCACTGGAAAGAGAACTTTAGGCCCCCGAAGATGTGAAGAAATTAAGGTGCTGGGAATTGTGCACACCCAAATGAAATTCTCCTTCAGTCCCAGCACAATTCCTAGTGCCTCAATTTCTTCACAACTTTGGGGGTCTAAATGTTCTTTTTCCAATGGCTCAACTGATATTTTAAGCTGTTGTAATGCACACAATTTGGGGACTCAAGGAGAATTTGAGGTGCACAATTCCCAGGACCTTAATTTCTTTGGATCTTTCTGGGCCTAAACTCTCTTTCCAAAGGCTCCACTGAAGTTTTAAGTTCCTGAAACTCTAGAAATTTGTGGACTGCAAACTGCTAAACCTGCCCAACTCCCTAAGACTCTTCTCAGAGGGCTTCATGACTTCCAGGCCCTTCACCATTTTGGTCGCCCTCCTCTGGACACGTTCCAGCTTGTCCATATCCTTCTTGAACTGTGGTGACCAAAACTGGACAGAGTATTCCAGATGAGGTCTAACCAAAGCAGAATAGCATGAACTTATCACCAGGAAGTTCTTCTTCATGAACTTACTATCAAGAAGTTCTTCTTTGTGAACTTACCATTAGGAAGTTCTTCTTTATGTACTTACCACCAGGAAGTTCTTCTTCATGAATTTACTACCAGAAGGTTCTTCTTTATGAACTGACTATCATGAAGTTCTTCTTCGTGAACTTACTACCAAGTTCTTCTACATGAACTTACTATCAGGAGGTTCTTATCCTTTTTCTTACTGAAAAGTGCCTTTCACAGAATGTCAAGAGTCGGAAGGAATCCTAAGGGTCGTCTAGTCCAACACCCTTCTGCCATGCAGGAAGAGACAATTGAAGCCCTCCTGAAAGATGGCCACCCAACTTCTGTTCAAAGACCTCCAAATAAGGAGAGGAGACCATCAAAGCTAGTCTATATTCCACTGTCAAACCTCTCTTACAGTCAAGAAGTTCTTCCCAGGCAAATCTTATCTTAGCCTGCATTAATAGAAGCATGGTTTCCAACTCAAGGAAAGTCATAGTCCCACTATATTTTGCACTGGACAAGCCTCATCTGGAGTTCTGTGTTCAGTTCTGGGTGCCCCATTTTAAGAAGGACCTAGACAAGGTGGAGCAAGTTTAGAGAAAGGCAACAAGGATGATAAGAAATATGGAGAACAAAATCCATGAGGAGAGGTTGAAGGAAATGGGTATTTCAGCCTGGTGAAGAGAAGACCAAGGGGCTGGCCCTCAAAGGATGGGTCAGAGAACAGGGTAGGTTTGTTGTCTGCTGCCCCAGAGAGTAGAACCAGGTCTAAGGGTTTCAAGTTATAGAATCATAGAGTTGGAAGAGACCCTAGGGGTCATCCGGTTCAACCCCCTGCCATGCAGGAACACCCATCAAAGCATTCCCAACAGATGGCCATCCAGCCTCTGCTTAAAAGCCTCCAAAGAAGGAGGAGACTCCACCACAGACTCCATGAAGTTCAGGTGAAATCTCTTTTCCTGGAGTTTGAATCCATTGCTCCTTGTCCTAGTCTCTGGAGCAGCAGAAAACAAGCTTGCTCCATCTTCAACATGACAGCCCTTCAAATATTTGAACATGGCTCTCATGTCCCGTCTTCACCTTCTCTTTTGCAGACTAAACACACTGAGCTCCCTAAGATGCTCCCCAGAGGGCTTCATGGTTTCCAGACCCTCCACCATTTTGGTTGCTGTCCTCTGAACAAGATCCAGCTTGTCCATATCCTTCATGAAATGAGGTGCCCATAACTGGACACAGCATTCCAGATGAGGTCTAACCAAAGCAGAATAGAATGGTACTATTATTTTCCTCAATCTAGACACCCTACTCCTGTTGATGCAACCAAGTACTGCGTTGGCTTTCTTGACTGTCACCAAGAGTGGAAGGAAAGGTACCTCTAAGGGCCATCTCGACCAGCCCCCTTTTATCATGCAGGAAGACACAACTGAAGCCCTCCTGAAAGATGCCCATCCAACCTCTCTTCAAAGACCGCCAAAGAAAGAGAGTCCACCAATCTCCCACACAGTCTGTTCTAGCAGAGTTGGAGGTACCCCAACGAGCCATTGAGTCCACCCCAAATCTTCCACGTAGGAAACCACAGCTCAAAAACTTCCAAGAGATGCCTGTCGAACATTTGTTTGAAGACCTCCAAAGAAGGATAGTCCATATTTCACCTCCAAACAGTTCTGACGGACGAAAAGGTCTTCCTAATGCTCAGATGAAATCTCCTTTCTTGGAATCTGAACCTGTTGGCCCATGGTCTGTTTTCTGGAGCAGCAGAAAACGAGCATTGGTTGCATGAGGATATATTTATTGTACTGTTAGATTTGTAATCCTAGATTCTTAGAGTTGTAAGGGATCCCCCAAGGGTCATCTAGCCCAACCTCCTGGTCATGAAGAAATACACAACTGAAGCACTCCTTAGAGGTAGCCATCCAACCTCTGCTTAAAGATCTTTGAAGATGGACAGTCCATCACCCTGTGAAGCAATCTGTTCCACTGTTGAACAGAGCTTACTATCAGGAAATTCTTCATGAACTTACTTCATGAACTTCAGGAAGTTCTTAGAATCATATAGTTGGAAGAGACCGCAGGAGCCATCCAGTCCAACCCTCTGCCAAGCAGGAACCCACATCAAAGCATTCCCAACAGATGGCCATCCAGCATTTGCTTAGAAACCTCCAAAGAAGGAGACTCCACCACACTCTGAGGAAGCATATTCCACTGCTGGACAGCTCTGGCCATCAGGAAGTTCTTCCTGAGGTTCAGATGGAATTTCTTTTCCTGTAGTTTGAATCCATTACTCCTCGTCCTAGTCTCTGGAACCCTCCTGAAAGATACCTATCCAGTGCTTCCCCCTTGACATGGCATCCCTTCAAATATTTAAAAATGGTTCTCATGTCCCCTCTTAACCTTCTTTTTGTCAGGCTAAACCTGCCCAGCTCCCTAAGACACTCCTCATAGGCCTTTGTGGCTACCATTTTGGTTGCCCTCCTCTGGACACGCTCCAGCTTGTCCATATCCTTCCTGAACTGTGGTGCCCAGAATTGGACACAGGATTATTCCAGGTGAGGTCTGACCAGAGCAGAACAGAGTGGTACCATCACGTCCCTTGACCTAGACACTGGACTCTTATTGATGCAGTCCAGAACTGCATTGACTTTTTTAGCCGCTGTATCACACTCCTGGCTCATATTCCACTTCATTCAGAGCCTTAGAAAGTCCATTTAAGCCAGTGTTGTTGACTCTGACTGGCCGCAGCCTTGCCACTGGAGGATTTGGGATACAATTTTCCCAGAAGATGCCCCTGCTGGCCTTGAGGCTGGAGGAGGAGAATCAGTACTGCCAGCTCCAGAAAGAATTATTTTAATCTCTTCCAACTCTATGATTCTCTAAGAATGCCACTTGGACCTTCCACAGATGATAGAACCATAAAGAGTAGGAAGAGACCTCATGGGCCATAGGAACCAAGTCCCCTGCTTTGTGCAGGGTCTCCAGCTCAATTTTCTGCAACAGCAGTGAGTTCTCCAACCTCTTTTGGAGGATATCCGAAAGAGTCTGGAGAGCTCCCTCTTCTTATGGAAACTCTAGCTGGAGATACTTGAGAAGACCTCACCTTTTCTCCAGGATTTGCCCAACTGCTCTCACTGTCAAGAATTTCCTTCTACTGTTCCGTTGAAACCTACACTAACTATGCTATTCAATATCTTCATCAATGACTTGGATGAAGGAGTGGAGGGCATGATGATCAAATTTGCAGATGACACCAAATTGGGAGGGGTTGCTAATACCCCAGAGTACAGGATCAGAATTCAAAATGACGTGGACAGATTGGAGAGCTGGGCCAAAGCTAATAAAATGAATTTCAACTGAGAAATGTAAGGTCCTACACTTAGGCAGAAAAAATGGAATGTACAAATATAGGAATATGGGACACACGTGGCTGGATAGGAGTCCATGTGAAAGGGATCTGGGAGTCTTGGTAGACCACAAGCTGAACATGAATCAGCAGTGTGATGCAGCAGCCAAGAAAGCCAACACAATTCTTGGTTGCATCAATAGGAGTCTGGTGTCTAGATCAATGGAGGTAATAGTACCACTCTATTCTGCATTGGTTAGGCCTCATCTCGAATACTGTGTCCAGTTCTAGGCACCTCAATTCAAGAAAGATATCGACAAGCTGGAACATATCCAGAGGAGGGTGACTGAAATGGTGAAGGGTCTGGAAGCCATTCCGTATGAAGAACGCCTTAGGGAGCTGGGTATGTTTAGTCTGCAGAAGAGGAGGTTAAGAGGGGACATGATAGCCAGGTTTAAATATTTGAAGGGATGTCATGTTGAGGAGGGAGCAGATTTGTTCTCTGTTGCTCCAGAGACTAGGACAAGGAGCAACGAATTCAAGCTGCAGGAAAGGAGATTCCACCTGAACTTCAGGAAGAACTTCATGATGGTTAGAGTTATCTGGCGGTGGAATATGCTGCCTACATGGAGTGTGGTGAAGTCTCCTTCTTTGGAGGCTTTTAAACAGAGGCTGGCTGGCAGGGGGTTGGACAGGATGGCCCCTGCGGTCTCTTCCAACTCTATGATTCTCCAAATCTATCACAGTGGCTTCCCTCTTACCTCAATCTGAGATTTTGACCTTGAAATATCAAGCAATGGGACACTGCTTGAGATCTTGTGGGTTTTGTGGGAGTGGATTCCAAGAGAATTCGCACATTTAGCTTTGAGCATCCTCATAATTTTATTCCACAGATGAGCCAAGAACGGCAGGCGGCCGTGGACGTGCAAACTAACACTGGTTTCCTTGGTGGCCCTTTTGAAACCAACCCACCTCTCTGGGAACGCCACCCCCCCGTCTAATTGGGTTTGATTTTTCCTTTTCGCCAGCTGCGGTGTAATTACGAGAGCCTGCCCATAATTATTGAAACACAACTAGAAGTATTTCATTATTAAAATACCCCCATGGCCCATTATTAATTCATTAAATAAATTTGGATTATGCCTCTTAATAATTAATGCACTGAAGTTTATCCTGTGGATTTTTTTCTCTCCCCTTTTCCTTTTATTAGTAATGTCTCGGTTGTGGGTTTGGGAGATGGAGAGAGAAGGGAGCCAGCTCAGTTTTGGCACAGAAGTTGCAAATTTTTTCGTGATCCAAAAGTTTGCAAAGAAGAGACTGCAGGGAACCTTGGCAGCAAACCTTGGAGCAGAGCCAGTAATCTCCGCAGAAGCAGGACAACACTTTCCAAGCATCTGAAGGGGTTCAAACTCCCCCCCTTTTTTTTTGGAGGGGGGGTTCCTTATTATATCTGGAGAAACCAGCTCTGTCTTGAATTGAGAAGAATTTTCTGCTTGAGGTTGGCCAGTTCTCCAGGCCTGGCCCTAATCCCTTGCTTTTCACGGATCATTTCTGGGTAGGAGACAAGAGTGCAAATTCTCCAGTTTTGGGGTGCTCTCAACTCTGGGAGAGAGGAAAAGATCTGGGTGCAAATGTTCAGCTCAGCTCAGAGACTACCAGCTTGCTATAGTTTTGCAAATCTCAGTGGCTTTGTTTCTGCAACTTGCAAAGACTCTCTAGAGGAGGTGTTATCCTGTGAACTGGGGGTCCCGGGAGGGACACCAAAATGTGCTCAACTAAAGGTGGGGAAAATTAGCTCAGAGCACTGCTTAGCGTTACGAGAGGCAGGGTAACGTAGCGAGATCTTGAAACCTATGTCTACGGGGTCGGGTCGAGTCAAGGAGAACGCAGACGTTGAAATAATAAATGATGTTTATTAAATACAAGCAAAACAGTGTATGCGACACACTCATACAAGATAACTAAAGAAAATAAGGGTTGGAGTGGTATAGAGGGATTTTTAGAGGGATTGCTGGTTTGGGTGATACTTCACCTGTCCCAAAGCCCAGAAAAATAGAGAGCGAGGCTGGGGTGCAATGTAGCTCAGCACGTGGAGCTGAGGGAGGCTTGCCAAGCAAAGCGGCCGCAAGGCGGGATGAAACCCGGGAGCAATCCGAGGAAGGTCTCGGAATCAAGGGTTTTTATAAGGAGAATTGGGACTGCAGGCTATGCCATACTTGGGGGAAAACCATAGATTTGGAGTTGGAGACAAAACCTCCGAAAGGTCAGAATCTGAATGATTGAGTTATCGTAGCGGTTCTCAATAGGGTAGCCAGTATGCAGACACAGAGTACTTGGGTATTGCATAGTTTACCCATCAAGCTGCCATCGCGGGGTAGAGGCTCTTTTGCAAGTGGCGTGCATACTTAATTAGAGTACTTGCCTGGAGGTCTCCTAAAGCAGTGAGTCAGCGATTTCTGGCCTGCCTGTATTGTAGTTTGAATATTACGGCTATTAACGGCCGAGCTTGTTTACGTGCTTGTCCGGTGGCCTCGCAAGCACGTGGAAAGGAATAGAGAAATGCAGCCAAATTGAGATATCAAGGGATATCTTTAATATCCCCAAAGCTCGGACTAGGCAGTGCAGTAACAATCCCCCCCCCGAAAATGGGCGATGTTGGGGACGATATCGGACATTTTCCAATTAAAAAGCAAAAATCAATTTAGAGCCGAATAGGGCTTGCAGGTTGGTAGCCATATCACTCCTCAAGAAAGGGAATTTGGGAAGAGCAAAGGATTACTATCTTATAAAGACATTCCTGACTAAAACCTAAACCTAAAAACACACACACACCAATGTAGACAATAGTGCGATAATAAACAATTAAACAATAAACAATGTCCAATGTCCCGTCAATAGGGACCTGTCAAAGAATGAGCAAATGGCAGTAAAATAGCAAATGCAAAATGAAGCAATTAATGAAATACAGTAAGTCCAATGCATGGTCTGGCAATGAAGGCAGTCCAAGGAGCAAACAGTTTAATGTGGTATGAGAGTTCGTAGTCCAGGGGAGGTGAGGTGCAAGCAACAGTCTTGGCACCCCCCTCGCAACAGGAACTGGAACGGGTGATCAAAACATAAGTCCATCGAGGCAACGGAGCAGGAACAATAACAGAATGTCCAAGTTGGTGCAGCTTGGCTTGCTGTAAGTTCAGGAACAAAAGCTGCAGAGTTTGGAGCCTGGAATAGTCCATAGGTTTCCTCGGGTCAGCAAACGGAATGGCAAAAGTTTGTGGCAGTCGGAAGGCTGTGTGGTCACCTTCCCTCACAGTCACGGGTGTCGTCAAAGAACCAGGAATCTCCAAGTCTCGGCCATCTGATGGAGCGGCAACTTTCTTCGTCACCCCACCCCCCATGGTACTCGGGGGCGATGGTACGGCCTCAGGATCTTCCCAACTTTCTGGATTAATAGACCTATTAGAGTTTTAACAGAAGAATTGACATGATTATTATCCAATGTATACCATTAATGCAAATGACCGGCTCAAAGCCTACTGGGAATTCGAATTGAAACTGGGTCATCATGACTGGAAAGACCAAGAGTCCACGGGGATATAAATAGCTATTGCGAGTTAAGCAGTATTGGCCTGAGGGGGACCGTTGGTCAGGACAGTGAGGCTGCTGGTTCGGGTCCCTCATCGGCTCATGGGTCTAGAGATGCCCATGTTAACCTCCCAGCCGCATGAGGGGGACCTCCAGCTGTGAAGGTCCCATTCGCATTCTGGTCCGTATAACATGGACTTGCATGCTTGCACCCTCCCCGCTCAGACCGAAGCCGAAGCTCCAAGCCTGATGATGTTAACGAGGGCTTGGGGCGGTTAACAACCTAGCGCCGATGGTTCGATGCTGGCCCCGAACGAGCAGTATCACCATCCACAAACATAGCTGAACTCCAAAGGCAGACCTGAAGACTGGGCGCCTTCGGATTAGGCTTTTGCAACCAGACGGGACATTTAATTTCAGTAAACAATACATATATATTAGAAATAACATCACTTCCCAAACACCCAAATATAACCAAGAACTATGTACATGAGCGGGAGGTCGGAGAGGTGGCCATCTCTCTCTCTCCATCCAGTGCAGACAATGCCAATTTACCCATTGTCATATGCTTCATAAATTGAAGCAAACGTCTCAGATAAATTAATTTCTGGAATGTTCTTATAATTAAGCGATACCTGAGGAGCAATTACATTAATGGGAGTCTTCCCAGTAGCTTCCTCAAGCGAGTCAGTTTCGGTAATGCCTTTCGGGTCGACTAGGTGACGCTTCCACTCTTTCAGTTGAGAGACGTGGAAGAACTTCAGCCAGTCTCCCTTTCTCCTGGGAATTCTTACCTGGTATACAGCAGAGGAGATCCTCTTCACAATGGGGACAGGGCCAACCCACTTGGCAGCCAGGGAGTGCTTATCCTTATGGAAGTTTCCATATAGGACTAGCTATCCCTTCTCCCATTGACAGGGGTGGTGGACCCATCCCAATCTCTTGTCCATCCTCTGGAGGTTTTTGCCCAGCTGGGCAGCTACCTGCCTGTGTACTTGCCCTATATGCTGCACTAGGTTCCTCACCCACTCGTTATTTAGAACCACCGGCTCTAAATCGGAGGGGAGGCCAGTATTTATCCAAAAGGCCTTGGGCAGCATCATCTTCCGCCCAGTCATCACCATGTGCGGCGTGAAGCCGTGAGAGGCTACCACGCCTCGGAAGGGCATCAAAATAATGGGCAACTTATTGTTCCAGTCTTTGCAGGAGGAACGCACCATCTTCCGAAGCGCTTCCTTCAGAGAGCGGTTCGTCCTTTCGATTTGGCCTGAGCTCTGAGGATGGTGGGCAATATGGAAGCGCTGGCGAATGCCCAGTGCCTTGCACAACTCCTGGGTAACTTCACCCGTGAAGTGTACCCCTAAGTCCGAGTCAAGGTCACATGACACTCGCCATCTCGCCCAGACATTGTTGAAGAGCAAGCGCGCTGCCGTGCCTGCTGTGTTATCTCTGCACGGGAAAGCCTCGATCCACTTGCTGAAGGGATCGACGACAGTGAGACAGTATTTGTTCCCCCGCGGGGTGGTAGGTAGCGGGCCTATGAAGTCTATTTGAATGCGCGACCAGGGACGCTTGATGCTTTGGTGCTGGATGGGTGCCTTGGGGCCGGAGGTGTCAGCATTGACCATGGCGCACGCCAAGTAGTTGTCGACCCACTGGTCTACGTCCTGCTTGACCTGTGGCCACCACCCGGTTTCCCTTACCCTGTCCAGAGTCACACTTCGCCCTCCATGTCCCTGCTCATACACAAACTGGATGATGTCACTACGGAGGTCTTGGGGCACGATCCAGTGGCGTTGGCCACTGGCATCAATAGCCCAATATACTCCTTCTAATTGGGAGATCTTGAGTTGACCGGACTCATCCGAGCCCTTCTTGGCCAATTCCAAGATCTCAGAATCTCCCTTTTGCAATACGCCCAGATTGAGCATGGGAGGTATCATGGGTTCCTTAGGGTTGACATTTATAACAGTGATGGGGGTCCCATCATCCTGTAAAGCAGCATCCCGAACTATGGCGTCTGCCCGGGTGTTCCAGATACATGTAGCCGTGTTCTTTTTCTGGTGTCCTCGGACGTGAGCAACCCATGTGGGGGCAGTCCGTTCCTCAATCTGGGCAGCGATCCTGACCCATTTATCGAGATGGGCAATGGGCTTCCCATCAGATGTTTTGAGGTCATTTTGGAGCCAGATTGGTAACCAAACACTGGCTGCCTTGGCAGTCCAATTGGAATCGGTATAGATGGCCAGGGGGCAGTCAAGCGGTTCGTGCTCCTCAGAGCTTCTACTTCCACCGCCCGGCTAGAGTGTGGCCAGGCTTTCCCCTGTAGGGTGAAGGAGTCTGTGACTCGGATCGCTCGATAGCCTGTCCGTGGGCTACCATCCACGTGCATGGATGACCCGTCACAGAACCAGCAAACAAAGCCCTGTAACTGGGCTTCCTCGAGGGAGGCTCCCCATTCCACTGGCCATAGACTCACAGTCATAGGTGGTAAAGGGCACTCATGTGTGGCTCCGGTCACAACTAGACCATAGGGAGCTGGTGGTTCCTGCGGTTGCTTCTGAAAATCCACCCCACGTGACACCAAGGAAACAGTCCACTTGGCAATCCGGGCGTTGGATACCTAGTCATTCTGGACCTTTCCAGACAGGATATACTTAAGCGGCGTGTGGGGGGTCTGGACAATCACACGGGCCCCTCCAATCATAAATTCCCAGTGTGTAATAGCCCAGATCAGTGCGAGGCATGTCTTCTCGCATGGAGTAAATTTAGTCTCGTGTGGGTCCAAATTCCTGGAAGCGTATGCTATCACACGCTGAGTGCCATTTTGTTGTTGCAACAGAACTGCTCCCATACTCCTGTCCGAGGTGGCTAGTTGTATGAGGAACGGCTTAGCCATGTGCGGGTGCGCAAGGACTGGTGCTCTCATTAAATCCTCCTTAAGTTGGGCAAATGCCTGCTGTTATGCCGGTCCCCATTCCCACTGGACATTCTTCTTTAATAGGGCATATAGAGGCTTCGCCTTGGCTGCGAAAGACTCTATAAAATCCATGGAAAAGTAGAATGTCCCCAGAAGAGAACGCAAGGAGTGCAAGTCTGGGGGGGGTGGTAACTTTGAGATCACTTCTCCCCGCTGTGCATCGGGAGTGCGACCTTCGGTTCCTAAACAAAGCCCTAGATATTTTACTTCGGTGGACACCAATTGAGCTTTTTCTCGGTTAGCCTTAAAGACGGTATCGTGGAGGATTCCTAACACCTCGTGGGTGATCTCCCGGGTCGTCTCCTCCGAACTGGAGTGTATAAGAATATCGTCCATGTAGGACAAGACGTGGCACCTGGAAACTGGCTGCAGCTTGTTCCACATCTTTACCACGTGGGCATGGCAAATGCTTGGGCTGGAATGGAAGCCCTGGGGCGTGCGTTTAAACACATACTGTTGCCCCCTGAACGTGAAGGCAAATTTATACCAACACGCCTCATGCAAAGGAATGGAATGCATTCGCCAAGTCCAAAACACTGTAAAATTTGGCTTCTGCCGCAATGGCGGACAGGATTTCATTATATTTAGCTACGACCGGCGCAACAGGCGTGATGACGGAGTTCAATGCTCTAAAGTCTACCGTCATCCTCCATGTCTTGCCGTCTGATTTTAGCACAGGCCATAGGGGAGCATTGCATATGGACTTCATCGGGGTGACTACATCCCACTTGATGAGTCCTTCAATGGCTTTCCCGATGACTTCCTCCGCTTCGGCCGGGTATTTGTACTGCTTCTGAGGTGGGGGGTCCTGGCCTTCTATCAAGATGCAGGTTCCCTTTACAGTCCCACACTTTATTTTGTCCTTTATCCATACCTCGGGGAATGCTTTCACCCACAGGTCACTAGTCACATAATGCACAGGGGCAGGAGCTTTAATGGCGGCACAACGGTGCACTGCCAAAATCTCTACTGGTCCCTGATCTAGCTGCCATAGAAACCTGTTTGCGTAATCAACCGTGAGCCTGTTTTCCCGGAGAAAACCGATGCCTAAAAGGACATCGTCTTCTCCCCGGTTCTCGCACGCCCACAACTGAAAATGAAACATCTCTATAGACATTGGGATGCCTGTCCATGCCCTAGCTTGGTGACCCTCCTGGCCATATCCAGAAAGCTGGACATGCTCGGGCGTGGGTTCACCATACCTTGCAAGTTTGGGGTGCAGCACGTTTACTGCTGCACCAGAATCTACAAGAAGGGTGGCAGGAGTCTTATCCCTCTCGGTCCCTATGCCTGCCTTCACCCAGAACCTTCCCCACTTGTCTGGCTTCAACCTAGCCACAACGTTGTGGGGAAGCTTCCTGGACCGAGGGCACCCCTGTGCTTGCAGGTACAGGTTAGGGTAGTATCCAACCGGAGGTGGGCCATCGGTCAGGGCCTGGACCGGCTGTTTACTTCCCGCCTGAAGCTGCTTATCTAGAGCTTCCGAAAGCTCCGATGTTGGCCGCTTATCGAACTGGCTCATGTCCAGCCCGAACCTTCTGAGCATGCTCCAGACCCTTACTCTGTCCGAAGAGTACGTCTGGGCCGTGGGATCGTACCCACCAGACGTCTCTCGAGGAGAACCCGAGTCAGAGAGCTCTTTGGGGGCAGTGGGCTGCTGTGGGGAACTTCCTGTCTTGCCTGGCTGGCTGCGGAAATCCCATCCCTGCCACTGCCTGTTGTCCTGCCTAGCAGCTGGACGCGGAGTCCAGTTCCCTTGGGGAACCAAATTTGGCGCAGTTTTCCTGTGTTGGGAATGGGGCCCATAATTTGAGTACGTGACCTCGGATATGGGTTCCCAGTTCCCGGTGTCCTTTCTATGCGTCTTAGGGAGTTTGAGGGAACCTGCCTTGCGCAGCAGGTCGGAGACCCGTCGGAGGTTGTTCCCGAACTCCTCCCAGTTAGTGGTGGCTGGATCCACCAAACCTAATGCCACCTTGGTCTCATGATTAAGACCTCCGTACGGGAGCGTCTTGAATTCGAGATGGTCAGAGTTATACCCAAGGGGCATCAAGGGGACCTTCTCGGCCAGAATGGTGAGGAGCTGCTTCCGTACCACGTAAGCCTCGGGGTTCTCACGAGGACCCTGTTGCTCCATGACACAGAGCACACCTGCACTCTGTCCGGGCCACAAATACTCACTACCTCTCTCATCCAGTCGTGTGCCTCGAGCCTAACCAGGCCTTGAGCCACCACGGCCGACTCAAGAGTAGGGAGTTCAGAGGGGGACATGCAAAGTCGGGCCAGTTGGGTCAGGTCCTGACCATTGGTTGTCGGGTGAGAATGTATCACCGCGTTGAGCCACATGATCCCGGTGGACCGATTTAATGGACCCAATTGGTCCGCAATTGCTTTTGCCTCAGTAGCACGCCAGGGGACCCTAGTCTCGGTGACCTGCATCTCCTGCGTCTCTTGCCTATCAGAACTGCCTTCTCCAAGGGGGGTGGTCCGTCGGGTCATGGACCGTGTCTCTACAGGGTTGACTGGGACCTTAGGGTCACTCCAGTCTGGATTGTGGGGAACAGTTGCCTGAGCATCCTCCGGCAGTGCCTCCCCAGAAAAATCCTCTGCAAACGTTGGGAGCAGCTCTGGGCACACAGCCGAAATTAAGGCTTTGCGCGTTTGGAGCTGGCTCTCCAGCGCAGCGATCTGTTTCTGGCAAGCTACGTGGCTAACAGCCTCCTGCTGTTCCCTCACTTGCCCCACCATAAACTTGGGAGCAGACCGGGCATGATCCAGCTCAGCCTCTAAGGCATGGGCTTTCTCTTCCCATGTTTGCGCCACTACCTGAATGTTGTTAAGCTTCTGGGAGGACACCTGCGCTACGGACACAAAAGTTACCTTGTCCGCACGCAACGTCTCGACCTCGGCTTGAAGCCGGGCATTCTCTTTCTCTACACTAGCTAACTTTTCTCTGGTCTCTACCAGGGCACTACTAGCATCTCTGGCCGTAAGCCAAAGTCCTCAAGCGGCCAAAGTGTCTTTAGACAGCCCGAATGGGTTCTTTGATTTACGTGCCAGGGTATACGCTTCCCGGAGTGTGGTAAAGGGATTTGCCGTCTGGAAGATGGTGTCCTTCCAGAGGCATTTCCCCTTACTCAACACCCATCTCTCTAGTTTACCTCTGACCTCTTCCTCTAACATGAGGTCCTTGATGGTGACCTTACTACTCTCCGCCATTTTCCCACACAAACCACAACTATCTCTAACACTACCTACAAGCTACAAACTACAAACTACAAACGGGACCAGGAACTGGAGTGACGGGAAGGATCACCTGGACCCCTGGGGGACTGTAGGGAAACGAACTCTGCGGAACTTCTCTAGGAAAGAGGGACGGGAACCTATCTCCAGCCTGCCCAAACAAAGTCACTTTGGTACTCCCAAGCTCGGTTTTCCACCTCGACAGCACTGGGGACCAAAGGACGAGGAAATGGTTCGGGGACAGGGAGGTCACCTAGACCCAGGGAACCCTCAGGAGTGCTCCGCCTGCCTGAAGGGGAGAAATGAACCCAGTGGAACTTACAGCACCGCCTGGCCAAGCAGCGGGGAAAAAGGGGCAAGGAACCAAAACCGAACCATCCCTAACTGGTTTTCTGGGTGAGGGGTACCTTCCTCTACCACGGGCAAAACCTCTAAACCCTAGGCTAGGTCGGGAATCACCACCCACACCTAGTCGGCTAGCCAATCAGGATGCACTCGAAATTACACAGCAGGACGCATCCGCGCTTCACAACTACTAGCGGGACGCACCCGCACTCTCAAAGCTACACAACAACAACAACTGACGGGACGCACCCGAATACAACTCTAAGGGGGGAATTTCTTCCCTGAGTGCTATTTTTTGCCTTACTGCTATGGTGTTGGATGAGTGTAGACCGTTCCTACCATGCTAACACTCTAACACTTTGGATCCCAGCCCACGATAGACCCCAAGTTAGGGAGGTACTTCCCGGGTCAGCCACTTGCACGGTCCTGTCATCTACAATGATTCACTGCTGAAGCTAGTGAGCACGTAGGTAGGGCCACCGTACACGGCCAAGAATAACAAGAATCACCCAGATAGAACAGCTCTAGAGCTCAAACACAGAGACTCCACACACACGTGTTCCTGCCTAACAGTGCTCTAATAACTTGACCGACCATCACCTAAGTCAGTACCAGCCTGATTTGAGGAGGTTCGTGACTCCTTCTCAAATTAGGGGTACCGGGGTTGCCCTCATTCTCCACCACTCTCTTACCCTGTGAACTGGGGGGTCCCAGGAGGGACACCAAAATGTGCTCAACTAAAGGTGGGGAAAATCAGCTCGGAGCACTGCTTAGCATTACGACAGGCAGGGTAACGTAGCGAGATCGTGAACCCTATGTCTACAAGGTCGGGTTGAGTCAAGGAGAACACAGAAGTTGAAATAACAAATGATGTTTATTAAATACAAGCAAAACAGTGTATGCGACACACTCATACAAGATAACTAAAGAAATAAGTGTTGGAGTGGTACTGAAGGATTTTTAGAGGGATTGCTGGTTTGGGTGATACTTCACCTGTCCCGAAGCCCAGAAAAATAGAGAGCGAGGCTGGGGTGCGATGTAGCTCAGCACGCGGAGCTGCGGGGAGGCTCACCGAGCAAAGCGGCAGCAAGGCGGGATGGAACTCGGGAGTGATCCGAGGAAGATCTCGGAATTAAGGGTTTTTGTAAGGAGAATTGGGACTGCAGGCTATACCGTACTTGGGGGAAAACGATAGATTTGGGGTTGGAGACAAAACCTCCGAAAGGTCAGAATCTGAATGGTTGAGTTAGCGTAGCGGTTCTCAATAGAGGAGCCCGTATGCAGACGCAGAGTATTTGGGTGTTGCATAGTTTACCCATCAAGCTGCCATCACGGGGCAGAGGCTCTTCTGTAAGTGGCGTGCATACCTAATTAGAGTACTTGCCTGGAGGTCTCCTAAAGCAGCGAGTCAGCTGTTTCTGGCATGCCTGTATTGTATTTTGAATATTATGGCAATTAACTGCCGAGCTTGCTTACGTGCTTGTCCGGTGGCCTCGCAAGCACGTGGAAAGGAATAGAGAAGTGCAGCCGAATTGAGATATCAAGGGATATCTTTAATATCCCCAAAGCTCGGACTAGCCAGGGCAGTAACAGAGGTCCATATATTTGCTTATTCTTCTCCTTCTTTCCCTCCCAGCAAAGGTGTATCTAGCATAAACAGTGCCTAGAGCAAGCATGGAAGTTGTGCCCCTACCTTCAGGGCCAGTCCCTATTCTTCCTCCTCCTCCTTGTCTGTTAAATCTTCCAGCATGGCTTTCTTTGTGCCTCCTGGAATTGGCACCCAGGACACATACCCTACTTGGCCCACCTTAGATACTTTTCTGCCTCCCAGTCCTTGTGAGGTCAGGATTTATAATTGGCTGACCAACCGAACCCAAAGGGTGCTCCTCACCAACGACTTCTCTTCGTCCTGGACAGAAGTTACTTTTGGGGCGCCACAGGGTTCTGTCTTGGGCCCAGAGCTATTCAGCATCTTCATCAATGACTTGGATGAAGGAGTAGAGGGCATGCTGGTCAAATTTGCAGATGACACCAAAATGGGAGGGGTTGCTAATACACCAGAAGACAGGATCAGAACTCAAAATGACCTTGACAGATTGGGGAGCTGGGCCAAAGCTCACAGAATGAGTTTCAAAGAGAGAAATGTAGGTTATTACACTTAGGAAGAAGTAATGAAATGCACAAATATAGGATAGGGGACACGTGGCTGGATTACAGTACGTGTGAAAGGGATCTGGGAGTCTTGGTGGACCACAAGCTGAACCTGAGCCAGCAGTGTGAGGCGGCAGCCAAGAAAGCCAATGTGATTCTTGGCTGCATCAATAGAAGTATGGTGTCGAGATCAAGGGAAGTAATGGTGCCACACTCTATTCTGCGTTGGTTAGACCTTATTTGGAATAATCCTGTGTCCAGTTCTAGGCACCTCGATTCAAGAAAGATATCGACAAGCTGGAATGTGTCCAGAGGGGGGTGACTGAAATGGTGAAGAGTCTGGAAACCATGAAGCCCTCTGAGGAACGGCTTAGGGAGCTGAGTATGTTTAGTCTGCAGAACAGAAGGTTAAGAGGGGACATGATAATCATGTTCAAATATTTGAAGAGATGCCATGTTGAGGAGGGAGCGGGCTTGTTTCCTGCTGCTCCAGAGACTAGGACAAGGAGCAATGGATTCAAGCTGCAGGAAAGGAGGTTCCACCTGAACCACAGGAAGAACTTCCTAATGGTCAGAGCTGTCCAGCAGTGGAGTGTGGTGGGCTCTCCTCCTTCTTTGGAGGTTTTTAAGCAGAGGCTGGATGGCCATGTGTTGGAAATGCTTTGATGGGGGTTCCTGCATTCAACTGGATGGCCCCAGGGTCTCTTCCATGATTCTATGATATAACTCACCATCCTTTCTGCATCCACTTTCTGGCTAGAAGGAAGTAGGCAAGATTAAGTGTTCCTTTGTCAGGATCCGAGGCGTGGGCAGCAAGCACCATCCAGTACAGGCACCAGGGCTAGGCCAAGGGTGCTAGGTCAGGAAGCCTGAGGGTAAGGGCACAACAAAAGTCCAAGGCAGCAGTCCTCCAGCAGCAAGAGTCCAGGGGGCCAGAGGCAAGATGGGGGTCCAGGAGACAGGCAGGAGGTCAGAGCACAACAAGAGTGCAAGGCAGAGCTTTCCAAACTTTTCATGTTGGTGACGCACTTTTCAGATATGCATCATTTAGAGACACAGTAATTCAGTAAGTGGATTATTAACCCTAGCCCTCCACCTGGACCTGGCCTAGCACCAGTCCCCTCACCAGAGTCCTCCTCAGCCCCAGGCAGCGATGGTGGGAGAGGCAGCCCCTCCACCCAGACCTGGCCCACTGCCACCGCCTTTGCCGGGGTTTTCCTTGGCCTGGGGTGGCAGCAGAGGCAGCCCCTTCACCCAGGCCTGGCCCACCATGGCTGCAACAGAAGCAACCCCTCCACCCATTATGTTCACGTGACACAACTACACACAGCAGCCAACACACCAATGCGTCGCAACACACAGTTTGGAAAGCTCCAGTCCAAGGTAACAGGTGTACCTGGGACCAGAGGTAGGTCCAAGAGAGAGGCAGAAGGTCAGGGCACTGCAAGGGTTTGTTGGATAAAAAATGCAATGACATTTGCTCCAGTGAAAATACATTTGACGAACATGTGAAACACCTGGGGAATGACTAGGCAAGTGATGACACATTTCCTCGGGGACATGTAGTAAGGGCTGAGTCATGATATGGCAATCGTGGCAAGGGGTTGCATCGTGTTAATGTCCCTGGCTGATGACCAGCAAGCAGGTGTGCATAAAAGAGAAGCGTGAATGCTTGCTCTCCCTCTGCTTGAACCTCCGCTTGCTTGAATCTCTGCCTGGATGTATCTCCGACTGTGTATCTGCTATTGATCTGCGTATCCTGTATATAGATGCACATATTGCAACTGAGAAGATTAAAACCTCCAGGTATTTTGGATGACAAACTCTGTGTCTGAGTAACCAACCAGTGGGTAGAGGGGTCAGAGCAATAATGTCTTTTTGTTGTAGTTGTACTCTGCTGCACACACTTTTTGCTGTTATGAACTCTGCTGTCTAAGATTGTTTCTGGGGCAGTGTGTCCAGAGAGCATCAGCTTCAGAGATAATTTTGTGTTGGTGCTGTAAATCATCTCCCAACAGGGTTCAAGGCAGAAGAAGCCTACCAGGTAACATCAGTCCATAGGACCAGCGGTGGGTCCAGAAGACAGGCTGAGGTCCAAGTCCAGGGGTTGCTGTCAGCAGGGTCATAGAATCATGGAATCATAGAGTTGGAAGAGACTCCAGAGGCCATCCAGTCCAACCCCCTTTCTGCCAGGCAGGAACACAGATCCAAGCCCTCTCTTTGACAGACGGCCACCCAGCCTCTGCTTAAAAGCCTCCAAAGAAGGAGGAGACTCCACCACACTCCATGGAGGCAGCAGCAGATTCCACTGCCAGACAGCTCTGAACATCAGGAAGTTCTTCTCAAGGTTCTTCAGGACCACTAGAGAGCCTACCAGCAGCACCAGAGATCATGTTGCCATAGTAAGGGCTGCAAAGACAGCCCAGCCCTTATATAGGTGGCTCCTAACCGCTCCAGCTGCCCTGCATCTGGGCAGCAAGCTGGGTCCAGGGTGCTGGGCAGGATTCTGCAAAAACTATGGCCAAAACTGAGCCCCTGTGGGCAGGATTCTGCAAGGAGAGCCATCCAGGCCAAGCCTCTTGCAGGCAGGATCCTGAGAGGCTGCACTCAGTGACCTGAAATCTTACACCCTTCTCCCATCTCCCTCAGAAAGTAAGAAGGAATAACCCCCTCATTTTGTCTAGGAACAGCCCATTTATCAAAGATTTCTCTTTTAATTTCTAAACAGGGATATATGTTGTCTCTCTGTGTTCAAATGGCCAGCTGTGGTTGTTCTTCAGTGGATAACACTTGATGACTCTCACCGGAGCCAAGTCTATAGGTCTCAGGTTCTGACCTGGAAATCTCAGGGACCTGAGATGATTCTGAACTGGTAATCCTGGTTGGAAGGGACCACAAGGACCATCTAGTCCAACCTCATTCTGCCATGAGGAACACACACAGGTAAAACACTCCTAAAAGCTACTGTCTGTACATGAAAATGTAGGGTTTCTTTTCCTGTAGTTTGATTCCATTGCTCTGTGTCCTAGTCTCTGGAGCAGCAGAAAACAAGCTTGTTCCTTCTTGAACATGACATCCTTTCAAATATTTAAATATGGATATCGTGTTCCTTCTTAACCTTATCTTCTCCATGCTAAACCTACCTATCTCCCTAAGCTGCTCCTCAGAGGACTTCATGGTTTCCAGACTCTTCACCATTTTGGTCACCTTCCTCTGGATGAGTTCCAACTTCTCAATATCCTTCTTGAATTGTGGTGCCCAGAACTGGACACAGTATTTCAGATGAGGTCTAACCAAAGCTGAAGAGAGTGGTACCATTACCTCCCTCGATCTGGACACCGTACTCCTACTGATGTTGGGAGTCCTCTGATGTGGGTTTCTGCATGTCCGGGGGTTGGGCTGGATGACCCCTGTGGTCTCTTCTAACTATGATTCTATGTAGCCTAGAATTGCATTGGCTTTTTTAGCAGCCACATCACTCTATCTATCTATCTATCTATCTATCTATCTATCTATCTATCTATCTATCTATCTACCTACCTACCTACCTACCTACCTACCTACCTACCTCTCCATCCATCCATCCATCCATCCATCCATCCATCCATCCATCTATCTATCTATCTATCTATCTATCTATCTATCTATCTATCTATCTCATAGAATCATAGAGGTGGAAGGTTTTCCTAGAGGCCATCAAGGCCAACCCCTTGCTCAATGAAGGATCTCCACCTAACATCCCCAGCAGTCGAGCCTCTCCAGCCTCTTTTAGAAGACATCTAGAGAAGGAAGGAGACCCCACCACCCCCGTTCTAAGATTTCTGAAGAAGGAGAATCCACACATCTCCTCTGAGGTGGCCCGTTGTTCCATCGTCTGAGAGCTTTTACAGTTCAGAAGTTCTTTGTAATGCTTTGATGGAATCTCCTTTCCTTGCAATTTAAATCCATTGATTCCTGTTCATATTCCCCTGTCGAACAGTGGTCATGAAGTCCTTCCTTATGATTAGGTGAGTCTTGAAAGGATCTGAAAGCTCATCCCAGAGCAAGAGAGAGAGACATGATGGATGGAGGTCCTTTCAACACACCTCAGAGCTCTTCTGAGATTTGGGAGTGACATTTGAGGATCCAGCCCAAAAGCTGCTGTGTTGAAAGTCTCTCTGTTTCCCGGTCTCTTCTTCTGAGGTGGAAGAGGTCAAACAGCAGAGACTGTCCGTCACATTGAAAACAAACAGGCAAGACTTGAAAAGGTTATTTGAAGACGAATAGATTGCTCTCCTGGTTTTTTTGATCTCTGCTGGGCTATTCTCTTTTTTGACCAAATAAGACTAATTTCCATAGAAGTTGGAAGAGCTCTACATCAACCTCAGTCGGCTCCTTAGACACATTTTTAAATATCTATTTAAGCCTCTCTTGGCTGCCTGGAGAACGCAGACACACAGCCCTGCCAGGAGTCCAGGAGGTCTTCTGCTTTTTGTCTGTCCTGATCTATTGGATCAGGATGAGGCCCTGGAGACAGGCCTGAGGGTTGAATGGGTGGGCTTCTTCCAGCAGCAACATCCATCATCCTGAGAATCCATCATCCAGAGCTCTTGATGCTTTGGTCTTCCTTCTTTGGCCTTCCTTGGAGTAGGACAGGGAGAGCCAGGCCTGGCCGGTGATGAAGTTTTCTTTTCTTCCATTTTTTAAAAATTATTTTCATTGGAAAAAGAAAACAGAATGCAAACTCTATAATTACTCCATCCATTTCAGAATTACAGTATACGGTATACAATATCCAGGATTGTTTACAAGCAAAAAGTAAAACACGCCAAAAAACCCCTAACATCCATATCTATTTATCTATGTCTATTGCAAAGTAAACTTCAACTTCTCAATATGTGATTCACATTAACTCCTGACTGGAGCTTCTACTTCCCATTTTGTGATTTGCATCACAGTATTCTGCTTTGGTTAGACCCCACCTGGAATAATCCTGTGTCCAGTTCTGGGCACCTCGTTTCGAGAAGGAGATGGACAAGCTGGAAGGTGTCCAGAGGAGGGCGACCAAAATGGTGGAGGGTCTGGAAGCCAAGAAGGAGCGACTGAGGGAGGTTGGAGATGTTTAGTCTGCAGAAGAGAAGGTTAAGAGGGGACACAAGAGCTATGTTTAAATATTTGAAGGGATGTCATGTTGAAGATGGAGCAAGCTTGTTTTCAGCTGCTCCACAGACTAGGACGAGGAACAATGGATTCCAACTACAGGAAAAGAGATTCCACCTGAACTTCAGGAAGAACTTCCTGACGGTCAGAGCTGTCCGGCAGTGGAATATACTGCTGCCTCCATGGATGGTGGTGGAGTCCCGTTCTTTGGAGGTTATTAATCAGAGGCTGGATGGCCATCTGACCAAGGGAGTGCTTTGATGGTATCTTCCTGCGTGGCGGAAGGGGGTTGGACTAGTTGGCCCCTGTGGTCTCTTCCAACTCTATGATTCATTCCTGGAAGCTTAAAAATTTAACAAACATTACAAGTATCGCCAGAGGCGTCTCTAAGGTGGGGCAACCGGGGCACATCCCCTGGGTGACAATGCCAGGGGGTAGTAAAAAGGTTGAAAACCTCCACCCTTCCACCCAGGCTTGACCTCCTGCTGTCTCCTGCTGGGGTCATTCATGGCCCAGGGATCCCAGGCTTGCCCTAGGCGCTGTTGCACCTAGATACACTTCTGAGTATAACTATAGAAATGAAAAAGATATAAAAATTAGAAAAAAGGGAAAAAATGGTTTCATTTTCAATCAGTGGTGAGTGTTTTCCTAAATTCACCTGAAATAACTCATAGAATCATAGAATCATAGAGTTGGAAGAGACCCCTGGGGCCATCGAGTCCAACCCCCTGCTATGCAGGAACACCCATCAAAGCATTCCCGACAGATGGCCATCCAGCCTCTGCTTAAAAACCTCCAAAGAAGGAGGAGACCCCACCACACTCCGAGGCAGCAGATTCCACTGCTGGACAGCTCTGACCGTCAGGAAGTTCTTCTTGAGGTTCAAGTGGAATCTCCTTTTCATATACATATACAACTCATATACATCCTCATGCAACGTAGTAACGTCAAGTAGGTTCCATTAGATCCACCGAAAGCTAAACAATGTCCCCACAGTGGAGATTGCCTTAACCCATATTAAAATCCATAATAAAATAAAGAAGTTTTCTAGCATTTTCCACTGACCAACTGGAGTTCGGATGGGAGAAGCTCACAGATACAGCCGAGAAAATGGAGGAGTGGACTTGGTGAAGTTGGTGTGAGAGACGGAATACCAATGAGAACAAGGTCCCTCTCCAACCACTGCTCAGATAACTTCTCTAGGAATATTCAGAATCATAGAAAAGAATTATAGGATCTTAGATTTGGAAGGGATATCGAAGGGCCGTCTAGTCCAACCCCAAACAGCCATTCAGGAATAGACAGTGAAGACTCCTGAGAGCTGGCCATGATCCAAGCTCTATTTATAGACCTCCAAAGATGGAGAATCTTCCACCCTCGGAGGCTGCCTGTTCCACCAGAGTTGGAAGGGTCTCCAAGGGCCATTGAGTCCAACCCCATTCTACCATGCAGGAATCCACTGCTAAAGCATTTCCAAAAAGATCTCCATCCTACATCTGTTTAAATATCTCCAAAGAAAGAGAGACCACCACACTCTGAAGCAGCTGCCATTCCATTGATTGACCGCTCTGACAACCAGGATTGTCATATTGTTCCTAATATTTAGGTAGAATCTTGCAATTTGGAGCATGTCCAGAGGAGGGCGACCCAAATGGTGGAGGGTCTGGAAACCAGGAGGCCCTCTGAGGAGTGGCTTAGGGAGCTAGGTAGGTTTAGCCTGGAGAAGAGAAGGTCTTGAGATGGGACCATCTCTCAGCAGCGTTGTAGCTGGGTATTCTTGCATGGCAGGGGGTTGGACTGGATGGCCCTTGGAGACACCTTCCACTTCGACTATTCTCTCCCTTCACCAGCCCACATCCTTATTCTTTGTCCCTCTTCTTCCACCTCCCAATTTCTGGTGACCTCCAAGGGTGAAGCTCTCAAGTTGCCCTTGAAGACCGACAAAAATAAAAAAATTAAAAAGGGGGAGAGAGAAGGAGTTGGAAGTCTTGTTTGAGGTGAAACCGGTATCTATCCAATTTTCAGCTCCCGTCACATCGAAATGAGAAATCTGCCGCTGAACCAGGCACAAGCAGCTGATAACAGACTTCCAGGTGAACCTTCTTCACTTATCACTTCTGGGGGTCACCTCTGCTTCTAAAGACTTGTTTTGCTTCTTGAAAAAACATACAGAGAGAGACAGAAAAGAGAGAGAGAGAGAGATTGCTTAGGATGCTTAACGGAGGCGTGAAGTGATAACAGAGGGTTTTTCAGAGGAGCATCTTTAGTCAGGGGATCGGATAGCTTGTTTCTCAAAATTTGGAGAGGAATTTTGGCTCCTATTCCTCAAGATTTGAATAAATGGAGCCGGAGAGGCAAGTGGGTGCAAGGGTTGGATTTCTCCCCGGATAGTCTTCAAGGCAGTCCATATTGCACTGCTGAACAGCTCTTACAGCCAGGAAGTTCTTCCTAATGGTTAGGTGGAATCTCCTTTTCTTGCAATTTGCATCCATTGGTTCATGTACACTGCATGGTTCATGAATCCAGGGTCCAGTTCTGGGCATCACAGCTCAGGAGAGAGATGGACAAGCTGGAAGGTGTCTAGAGGAGGGCCACCAAAATGGTGGAAGGTCTGGAAGCCATGAAGTCCTCTGAGGAGCATCTTAGGGAGGTGGATAAGTTCGGTTAAGGTTAAGAGGGGACATGAGAGCCATGTTTAAATATCTAAATGGATGTCATGTCGAGGAGGGAGCGGGCTTGTTTTCCACTGCTCCAGAGACTAGGACATGGAGCAATGGATCCAAGCTGCAGGAAAAGAGCTTTCATCTAAATATCAGGAAGAACTTCCTGACGGTAAGAGCTGTTTGGCAGTGGAACATGCTGCTGCCTCAGTGGACTGTGATGGACTCTTCTCCTTCTTTGGAGGTTTTTAGAGAGAGGCTGGATGGCCATCTGTCAAAGGGGATGAATCATAGAATCATGGAGTTGGAAAAGACCCCAGGGGCCATCCAGTCCAACCCCCTGCTATGAAGGAACACCCATCAGAGCATTCCCAACAGGTCTTTGGCAGTGTCTTCCTGCATGGCACAAGGGGGTTGGACTGGATGGCCTCCGGGGGTCTCTTCCAACTCTATGATTCTGTGATTCTGTGAATCTTGTGTGTGCTTGTGAATATTCCCCAAATAAAACCTTCTCTTTTCAAATGTTACCCTGGTTTCTGGGGTCCCTTGGGGGACACCTCAATGTGCTCCTTGTGATGGGGAATGGAGACTAGCCAGAGCATGAGCAACAGCCATGCGAGAGGCAGGGTAACCTAGCGGGGTCTTTTGACCCAGTTTTAGGGGGTCAGGCCAAGCCAAAAACCAAACAAGAATGTCCTACAAATGATTTTATTGAATGAAAGCCTCACGCACCAACGCAATCACGCACACACTCACTCAAAACCTATCAAGAAGCGAAAGAGAGGAAACTGGATAGGGGAGTATGGAAGGGGTTGCAGCTGGGGTAATACTGCACCTTTTCCTGAAGTCCGGGGTCTGGGAAAAACAGTGGAGAAGTGAAGCTCAGCATGGAGAGGGCTGAGGGGATCCCTCAACAGACGGAGCTACGGTCTGCTGCGAAGACCGGGAGCGATCCAAAGAACTGCTCAAAAACTGGGACGATTTGTAGGAGAAAAAGTACCAGGAGGGCTAATCTTTTCCCGGGGAGAACAATGGGTGTTGGAGAGCTAACGAAGCTCCACCATGGTGACTTCCTTTGCGTAATGGGATTGCAAGGTGTTGCCAAAGTCTCAGGATCTTTGGCTGCACTGGGTTGTGGTGTGACTCCGTGTAAATGGTCCTCGCCTGATGGGATATTTGCTCAACTTGGGGCAAACACGCTAATCCTCTCAAGTTGGCTTCTCGGGGGCTGAGGACCCTTTGTTTATGGTGGGCTTACACACCTTAAGGTCTTCTGGGGCTACGTGACGGGGGCTTTTACTGACCTGACCTGGTTTTCGATCTTTGACCATGGCTGCCTACGTGCCCATCCGGATGACCTCTCGGGCACATGGAATCCTATTTTAATATCAAAATTGTAGACCCCGGGACGGGGTTTACCAGTGAGACAACACAAGTTTCCAGCTGGTGTTCCTGCATTAATACTGGTAGACTCAGGTGTAAAATATCCTTTTTGCAGGATTTTCTTTGAGGTAATAATTCCCCGACTTTCCACTGAGGGATTGACATCACAGGTGGACCACCGAGTCACCCATCTTTTGGGGTAACACAGTCGTACATTCGGTTGGGTGACGTTGCTATCTAACATGAGAATCTCCTAACATGATCAACCCATAACTGCACTTAATGGATTTTTCTAAGCAGGCCGTATGTAGGACTCCATGGGATGGAAGCAAAACCAAAACACTGGCCCCCAATAAGAACTTTACCATCTCCCCAAAGAAATTCTGGACAAAAATATATGAGGTCATAAAAGAAATATTTCAGATTACACCCCCTATGTGTCCAGAATTCTTCCTGTTGAATATGACTTTCATGTTTGAAAAAACTTTCTTAAAGAAAAATAATCGAATCTTGCCGTATTTGGTTACGGCAGCGAGAATAAACTTTGCAAAAATTTGGAAAAAAAACAAATACGCCAGATATGGACCAATGGTTATCCAAAATGATAGACCTGAAAGAATATGACTTACTTACTCATTATATAGAGGGAAAACAAATTAACCAATTGGAAAAAGATTTGGAGCCTGTGACAACATATATACATAAGAGATGGAGTGTTAAGATATAAGATAAAAGGAATAACATAGCAAAATGTATATTCTAATTATTAGTACATATATATTAATTTCAGAAGACGGCTATACACATTATGTATGGAGGATTAAAAGGTAAATTGAATTGAATTACAATATTAGTTTTTCTTTACACTTTGGAAGAAAAAGGGTAGACAAATAAATAAGAAATGTTGTGTAAAGAGCTCCAAAGGAACGAGGAAACTCAAACTATTGAATATATTTAGAATGAAGTAATAGGGAGTTTCAAATACATATGAAAAGAAAAAGTGTGTAAATAGTGTTCTAGTTCGATGGCAAAAGGAAGTTGACAACCACTTTTCTTTAAATGTTCTTATTTCTAACTCAATGTTTACGTATGTTTTTTCTTTTTTGTTTTGGATGGACAGTTCTATATGATAAATAGTACTGGATTAGCTTTTAGTATATGTTTTCTTTGTACTTTTCAGAGTTCTGACTTTTCCTCTATTTGTGTGTGTTCTTATTATGATATTATAAATGTCCTGAAGTCCCATCTGGAAATGAACTCTCAAAGGAACAACTTAGAGAGCTGAGATTTAGACCACAAGTTAAACCTAAGCCAACAGTACGCAGCAGCCAAAAAGGCCAATGCAGTTCTGGGTTGCATCAACAAGAGTCTAGAATCCTGAAGGAAGGAAGTTGTACTCCCACTCTTTCATAGACCTCAACGGGAGGAATCCTGTGTCCAGTTGTGGGCACCACAAGTCAAGAAAGATATGGACAAGCTGGAAGGTGTCCAGAGGAGGGCAACTAAGATGTTCAAGTATTTGAAGGGATGTCCTATGGAGGATGGAGCATGCCTGTTTTCTGCTCCTCCAGAGACTAGGACACAATGGAGCAATGGATTCAAACTACAGGAAAAGAGATTCCACCTAAACATCAGGAAGAACTTCTTGATGGTAGAGCTGTTTGACAGTGGAATATTCTGCTGCCTCAGTGGAGTGTGGTGGAGTCTCTTCCTGCTTTTAAGGTTTTTAAGCAAAGCCTGGATGGTCATTTGCTGGAGGTGCTTTGAGTGTGTCTTCCTGAATGGCAGAAGGGGGACGGACTGGATAGCCCTTGGGGTCTCTTCCTATGGATAGCCCTTGGGGTCTCTGGATAGCCCTTGGGGTCTCTACTCTATGATTCTATGAGCAAAGGTCCAGAAACCAAACCCTATGTGGTACAAGTTTAAGGAGCTGGATAGGCTTAGCTTGAAGAAGACAAGACTGAGATGTGAGATGATAGCCATTGTTAAATATTTGAAGGAACATCATGTAGAAGTTGGAGAGAGTTTGTTTTCTTCTGCTCCAGAGACTAGAACATGAACCAATGGATTGAAATTGCAAGAAAAGAGATTCCACCTAAATATTAAGTAGAACCTCTTGACGGTTAAGAGCTATTGGAGAGTAGCATGGACTGCGTTACATAGTGGTGGGTTCTCATTTTATGAAAGTCTTTATACAGAGGTTGGGTGGGCATCCCTCGGGAGGGCTTCAGTTGTGTTGTCCCTGCATGGCAGAAGGGGATTGGACTGGATGGTCCTTGCAGGTCCCTTCCACTGTATGGTTCCATGACTCCTATCGAGAATGGCTTAGGAAACTGAATATCTTGAGTTTGGAGAAGACATATGATACAGTAGCCATCTGAACTGGATGTCTGGAAGATGGAGCCCCCTTGTTTTCTTCTGCTCCAAAGACAAAACATGAATCAATGGGCTGAAATCCCAGGAACAGAGATTCCACCTAAACATCAGGAAGAGTTTTATGGTGGTAAGAGCTGTCTGAGAGTGGAATATGGACTTCCTCAGATTGTGGTGGAGTCTCCTTCTTTGGAGGTCCTTGAACAGAGATCAGATGGACTTCTCTTGGGGTGCTTTAGTTGTGTACCCTTGCACGGCCAAAGGGCTTGGACTGCATGACCGCTGGAGGTTCCTCCTTCCTCTAAGGTTCTATGGTGCTATAATTCGCCATTCCACAGCTTTTTTGGTCTGCATCCCTTGACAGCATGTCATCAAGACAAAAAAAAAAAAAGGTTTCTGCCCAGAAATGGTCCAGAAGAGGACCAGGGAGGAGGCAGTAATTGGAATATCTCCGTCACGAAGGGGCCCGTTAAGCTCTCCGGCATCGTGGCCGAGCGGGCGGGCGGGGGAGGGGAGGCAAGCGGCCCCCTCCCCCCTCTCCCTTTGACAGGAGGAGTTATGGAAGCGACTCTCCAGCTATGACAGTTTAATCAGATTTTGGAAGTCAGAGGCTATTATGCTTTGCACCTGCTCGCGGGTGGAAATGGATGGAGTGCCGTTGAAAGAGAGAGAGAGGGAATGCAGGAACGAGCGTGCAATTCATTGCATGGACCAAGCAGATCCAGTTCCGCATGAGATGGAAGTAAGACGGAGACAGGACGTCACGGGGGGGGGGTGAGGAAAATGAGTATAGGATTTGTCAGATTTCCCGGCCCAGCCCCAAGTCATCTTCAGGCATGAGATGAGGCTGCAAATTCTTCAGTTTTCAAAAAGGAGCAGGAGACATCTGGCACAGAATTTGCAATATTTTTTTTCCCATAATGCAAAAGTTTGCACGGAACAGGATTGAGAGAGCAGAGCTGTTAATTGTTCTTCACAGAAGAAGAAGAAGAATTTTTCCTAAGTTTTGGGGGTTTCAGACTTTCACCCCTTGTTTTTGAGGTCCCTTATTTTGCCCGGACCATCCAATTCATCTTTGCATTGGAGATAACTCTCTGCTGTAAGGTTGCCAAGGTCTCAGGGAGTGGCCCCAAGTCTCTGCTTTCCTTGGGTCATCTCCAGGTGGGAAGACAAGAGTGCAAATTCTCCAGTTTTAGGTGGGCTAAGTTTTGGGCAAGAGGAGAAGAGCTGGGTGCAAATCTCCAGCTCAGTTAGGAGAGCAAACTTTGAGTGTACAAGTCTTCAAGCTGACTTATGGTGACCCTATATATTTTGTAGGGTTTTCTTAGGCAAGGAAGCTCAGAGGTGGTCTTGCCAGTTCCTTCCTCTCAAATAAAGGCTACATTTCTCAGGATTTGTTGGCGGTCTCCCATCCCAGTGCTAGCCAGGGCTGACCCTGCTAAGCTTCCAAAATCAGATGGAATCTGGTGCCTTTAGACTATTTAGGCTCTGTGCATTCTTGTGGGCCTTCAGGTTGCCTACCACCTATGGTGACCCCATGCATTTCTTAGGATTTTCTTAGGCAAGGAATCTTCAGAGATGATTTTGTGAGTTCCTTCCTCTGAAATAGAGCTTCCAGCACTTGTGATTCATGGGTGGTCTCCCATCCAAGTATTGGCCATGCTTAGCTTCCTAGATCAGATGGCATCTGGTGCCTTTAGTGTATTCAGCCATTGGGGAGAAGGGCTTCAGTGTCCTATGATTTGCAAGGGTTAATTGATTTACTGCAAACCTCACTGAGATTTTTTTTAAAAAGGGAATCAGTTATGCAAATGTTCTTAGATGCATAAAAGAGGCACGTGGCCTTGAAATGACATTACCCAAAGGATGTGTTGTTCACTTTTCTGTTTTTTTTAAAAAAATACACAGCAGAGCAAGGCTACTTTCTTAGCAAAATGTGACTAACGCACAGCCAATCACAGAATCACAGAAATGTAGAGTTGGGAGAGACCCCAGGGGCCATCCAGTCCAACCCCCTGCCATGCAGGAATACCCTCAAAGCACTCCCGACAGATGGCCGTCCAGCCTCTGCTTAAAAACCTCCAAGGAAGGAGACTCCACCACACTCCACGGAGGCAGCAGATTCCACTGTCGGACGGCTCTGACTGTCAGGAAGTTCTTCCTGAGGTTCAGGTGGAATCTCCTTTCCTACAGCTTGTCCCCTCCTAACCTTCTCTTCTGCAGACTAAACATACCCAGCTCACTAAGTCTATCCTCATAGGGCCTCATGGCTTCCAGGCCCCTCACCATTTTGGGTGCCCTCCTCTGGACCTGCTCCAGCCTGATCTTGTTCTTCTTGAATTGGGGTGCCCAGAACTGGACACAGGATTCAAGATGAGGTCTAACCAAAGCAGAGTAGAGTGGGACCAGTACCTCCCTTGGTCTGGACACCATACTCCTATTGATGCAGCCGAGAATTGCATTGGCTTTCTTGGCTGCCGCATCACATTGCTGACTCACATTCAGCTTGTGGTCTATTAAGACTCCTAGATCCCTTTCGCAAGTACTGCCATCCAGCCACGTGTCCCCCATCCTATATTTCTGCATTCCATTTTTTCTACCTAAGTGTAGGACCTTACACTTCTCTCTGTTGAACTTCACTTTGTGAGCCTTGGCCCAGCTCTCCAATCTGTCCAGGTCATTTTGAATTTTGATCCTGTCCTCTGGCGTATTAGCAACCCCTCCCAATTTGGTGTCGTCTGCAAATTTGATGAGCACGCCCTCTATTCCTTCATCCAAGTCGTTGATGAAGATATTGAACAGCCCTGGGCCCAGGACAGAACCCTGTGGCTCCCCACTGGTCCCTTCTCTCCAGGAGGAAAAGCAGCCATTGGTGAGCACCCTTTGGGTTTGGTCGGTCAACCAGTTACAGATCCACCTGACCGTAGCCCTGTCCAGCCTGCATTTTACTAGCCTCTTTGAGAGAATGTCATGGGGAACTTTGTCAAAGGCCTCACTGAAATCGAGATATGCTACATCCACAGCATTCCCTTCATCTATCAAGGTAGTAACTCTATCATAGAAAGAGATAAGATTAGTCTGGCATGACTTATTTTTGAGAAATTCATGTTGAGACCAAGTCAAGGAACAATACGTAAACAGGGTTGGTCCTCGGGTGGGGAGATGAGGGTGACAATTCTCAGAGATACTACTGGGTGGATATGTAATTGGTTGATGGGTCGAACCCAAAGGGTGCTCCTCACCCATGGCTGCTGCTCATCCTGGAGAGAAGTGACTTTTGGGGTGCCACCAGGTTCCTTCCTGGGCCCAGGGCTATCTAACATCTCCATGAATGACTTGGATGAAGGAGCGGAGGACATGCTGGTCAAACTTGCAGATGACACCAAACTGGGAGGGGTTGCTAATAGCCCAGAGGACAGGACCAAATTTCGAAATGACCGTGACAGATTGGAGAGCTGGGCCGAAGCTAATAAAATGAATTTCAACAGGGAGAAATGTAAGGTCCTGCACTTAGGCAGAAAAAATGGAAGGTACAAATATAGGATGGGGGACACCTGGCTGGATAGCAGTATGTGTGAAATGGATCTTGGAGTCTTGGTGGACCACAAGCTGAACATGAGCCAGCAGTGTGATGCAGCAGCTAAAAAAGCCAATGCAATTCTGGGCTGCATCAACAGGAGTATAGTGTTGAGATCAAGGGAAATGATGATACCACTTTATTCTGCTTTGGTTAGACCTCACCTGGAATATTGTGTCCAATTCTGGGCACCACAATTCAGGAAGGATATGGATAAGCTGGAGCTTGTTCAGAAGATGGTGACCAAAATGGTGAAGGGTCTAGAAGCCATGAAGCCTCATGAGGGCTGGCTTAGGGAGCTGGGTGTGTTTAGTCTGCAGAAGAGAAGGTTAAGAGGGGACATGATAGCCATGTTTAAATATTTGAAGGGATGTCATGTCAAGGAAGGAGCAGACTTGTTTTCTGCTTCTCTGGAGATGAGGACAAGGAGCAATGGATTCAAGCTGCAGGAAAAGAGATTCCACCTGAACCTCAAGAAGAACTTCCTGACGGTCAGAGCTGTCCGGCAGTGGAATCCGCTGCTGCCTCCATGGCGTGTGGTGGAGTCTCGTCCTTCTTTGGAGGTTTTTAAGCCAAGGCTGGATGGCCATTTGCTGGAGGTGCTTTGAGTGTGTGTTCCCACATGACTGAAGGGGTTGGACTTGATGGCCATTGTGGTTTCTTCTAACTCTATGTTTCTATGGTTCTACAGTTCTCCAGTTTCTCAGGGCTCAGCTCCAGGTGGGAGGAAAGCACTGGGTGCAAATCTCAGCTCGGCGAGGAGACCACCAGCTTGCTTAATGGATATATTGCTGTCACACCCTGCTTCCAGAACGTGGAAATGGACTCTTACTTAGAAACTGAAACAGTGGACATGGCAGGACATGCTGAACAGGAGGAGGTTAGAGAACCGCAAATCCCAGAGACAGAACAGGGGGCAGTGCCCACTCCCACAGAGAGTCCTGCCTCTTCAGATGTCCTTATCCAATGCTCAAACTACTATAGCATGCTGGCTCTCGTAGCTGGGTCTAATTGATCTTGCTCTTTATCACCCCCACTGGTTAACTTTGGGTATTACAAGCATTACGACGCCCAAAAAGGAAGAAATAAGAAAGTAGACTTTGTATGCGAGTGAGGTCTAAGGCTAGTGTGGTATTCAAGGTGCTGCTATTCCCCTTTGTGTATGGATCAGGTACCCCTTGTCATCTCCCCTCCCCACTATGCAGAATTGGGATAGGATAGGATAGGATAGGATAGGATAGGATAGGATAGGATAGGATAGGATAGGCCGAGATTGTTGGTGGGAGGTACTTATGGCAACCCTAAGATGACTCTATCACAGAGTTTTCTTGGCAAGATCTTCCCATTGAGCCATCCTATCAGGCTATGTGGTTTTCACACATCCTCTCTCTCTGCAAATGTATTGTTTTTGTTGCATTAAATTTATACATTGCCTTTCTTCCAACAATGGCGAACAATACATTCGAAAACAATACAGATTAAAACCTATTCAAAAATTTCAATAAAATTATAAGCATAAAAGTGTTTTTTTAAAAGACACAATCACACAATTTATGAAGTTAGAAACACTAAAATTCACCAAAAGACTATATGCATGTTCTAAAGCAGTCCGACACACCATTAGTCCAGTTTCCAAAACTCTGATGGTGTAAAAATGTGTCGCAGTTGTTGATGGAAGGAGATCAGGGATGAAATCATTCTGGCTTCCCCTAGGAGGGAGTTTCATAGCCTGGGAGCCAGTGAGGTGAAGGCCTTCTCTGCCACGTTCCCACCAAACCAGCCTGAGAAGGTGTTGGAACAGAGAGAAGGACTTTCCTAGAAGACATTAGAACTCTAATGGGCTCATAAAGGCAGCTGTAGTCCTCCAAATGGAGATACAATCTTCCAAATGGGGAAGGGGTTTCAAAATCTGGGAGTAGCAACCAAGAAGTTCTTGTTCTCACCAGGCGAACCTGAGAAGAGAGAGAAGGACCTCTTCAGATAATCTTATCACTCTAATGAACTCATACAGGGAGATACGTCCTTCAAATAGCCTAGACCTGAATCATGGAGGGCCTCGTAAGTCATCACCAGCACTTTGAATAGTGCCTGGAAATGGATGGGCAGCCAACGAAGCTCTCGCAACCAGAGAGTTGGACGGTCCCTGCAGCTGCCCCCAATTAACAGTGCTCTGGCTGCAGCTCTTTGGTCCAGTAGAAGGTTTTGAGCACTTTTCAAAGGTAGCCCCATGTAGAGCGTGTGACAGTAATCTAAATGGGATGTAACCAAGGCATGTCTCACCATGGACAGGTTGGCTTAGAATCTTACAATCCTAGAGTTGGAAGAGACCTCAAGGGCCATCAGTCGAACCCCCTTCTGCCATGCAGGAAGACGCCATCCAAGCCCTCCCTTGGACAGATGGCCACCTAGCCTCTGCTTAAGAATCATAGAATCATAGAATCATAGAAATGTAGAGTTGGAAGAGACCACACGGGCCATCCAGTCCAACCCCCTGCCATGCAGGAACACTCTCAAAGCACTCCCGACAGATGGCCATCCAGCCTCTGCTTAAAAACCTCCAAAGAAGGAGACTCCACCACACTCCGAGGCAGCATATTCCACTGCTGGACAGCCCTGACTGTCAGGAAGTTCTTCCTGAGGTTCAGGTGGAATCTCCTTTCCTGCAGCTTGAATCCATTGCTCCTTGTCCTGGTCTCTGGAGCGGCAGAAAACAAGCCCTCTCCCTCCTCTACATGGCATCCCTTCAAATATTTAAACAGAGCTATCATGTCCCCTCTTAACCTTCTCTTCTGCAGACTAAACATACCCAGCTCTCTAAGTCTATCCTCATAGGGCTTGGCTTCCAGGCCCTTCACCATTTTGGTCGCCCTCCTCTGGACCTGCTCCAGCTTGACCATGTCCTTCTTGAATTGGGGTGCCCAGAACTGGACACAGGATTCAAGATGAGGTCTAACCAAAGCAGAGTAGAGTGGGACCAGTACCTCCCTCGATCTAGACACCATACTCCTATTGATGCAGCCGAGAATTGCGTTGGCTTTCTTGGCTGCCGCATCACATTGCTGACTCATGTTCAGCTTGTGGTCTATTAAGACTCCTAGATCCCTTTCACACGTACTGCCATCCAGCCACGTGTCCCCCATCCTCTATTTCTGCATTCCATTTTTTCTACCTAAGTGTAGGACCTTACACTTCTCTCTGTTGAACTTCATTTTGTTAGCCTTGGCCCAGCTCGCCAATCTGTCCAGGTCATTTTGAATTTTGATCCTGTCCTCTGGCGTATTAGCAACCCCTCCCAATTTGGTGTCATCTGCAAATTTGATGAGCATGCCCTCTGTTCCTTCATCCAAGTCATTGATGAAAATATTGAACAGCACTGGGCCCAGGACAGAACCCTGTGGCACCCCGCTAGTCACTTTTCTCCAGGATGAAAAGCAGCCATGGGTGAGCACCCTTTGGGAACGGTCAGTCAACCAGTTACAGATCCACCTGACAGTAGCTCTGTCCAGCCCACATTTTACTAGCTTCTTTGCAAGAATGTCATGGGGAACTTTGTCAAAGGCCTTACTGAAATCAAGATATGCTACATCCACAGCATTCCCTTCATCTATCAAGCTAGTAACTCTATCATAAAAAGAGATAAGATTAGTCTGGCATGACTTATTTTTGAGAAATCCATGTTGACTTCTCATGATTACCGCGTTGCTTTCTAAGTGATTAGAAACTGACTGCTTAATGATCTGCTCCAGGATCTTTCCGGGTACAGACGTCAGGCTGACTGGGCGATAATTATTTGGATCCTCTTTTTTTCCCTTCTTGAAGATGGGGACAACATTTGCCCTCTTCCAGTCTGCTGGAACTTCTCCTGTCCTCCAAGATTTCTCAAAGATTATAGCAAGTGGTTCCGAAATGACCTCTGCCAGTTCTTTTAATATCCTAGGATGCAATTCATCTGGCCCTGGAGACTTGAATTCATCCAGTGTGGCCAGGTATTCCTGTACCTCCTCTCTACCTATTATGTGCCGCATTTCCCCTGCTTCCTCACCTGCTCCCCAACCACCAGGTTGAGAGCTTGTATCCTTCTGGGAAAAAACTGAGGCAAAGAAGGTGTTAAGTAGTTCTGCCTTTTCTCTTCCCCCTGTTAGTAATTCGCCATCTTCTCTGCGCAGCGACCCTATTGCCTCTTTCTTTTTCCTTTTGCTGCGGACATATTTAAAAAAGCCCTTTTTATTGTGTTTAATGTCTCTGGCCAGCCTAAGTTCGTTCTGTGCTTCCAAAGAAGGAGGAGCCTCCACCACACGCCATGGAGGCAGCAGCAGATTCCTTTGTCAAATGGCTCTGACCATCAGGAAGTTCTTCCTAATGTTTAGATGGAATCTCCCTGCAGTTTGAAGCCATTGCTTCATGTCATGGTATCTTGAGCAGCAGAAAATAAGCTTGCTCCACCCTGAAGTTGACATGACATCCCTTCAAATATTTAAACATGGCTATCAGGTCACCTCTTAACCTTCTCCAGGCTAAACCTACCCAGCTCGCTAAGCTGCTCCTCAGAGGGCTTCATGGTTTCCAGGCCTTCTACCATTTTGGTCACCCTCCTCTGGACATTTCTCAGCTTATCCATATCTTTCCTTAACTGTGGTGCCCAGAACTGGACACAAGATTATTCCAGTTAGGATCTGACCAAACCAGAATAAAGTGGAACCATCTCTTCCCTTGACCTAGACACTAGCCTCATGTCTCCTCTTAACCTTCTCTTCTCCAGGCTAAACCTACCCAGCTCCCGAAGCTGCTCCTCAGAGGGCTTCATGGTTTCCAGGCCTTCTACCATTTTTGGTCACCCTCCTCTGGACACCCTCCAACTTGTCCATCTCCTTCTTGGACTGTGGTGCCCAGGACTGGACACAAGATTATTCCAGGTGAGGTCTAACCAAAGCAGAAGAGAGTGGTATTATTACCTCTCTTGGTCTCAACACTAGATCCTATTGATGGGAATGGGCACAGTTGGCAAACTAGCTTTAACTGTGCCAACGCTCCCCAATCCCCCAGGTTCAAGGTTGCACACCCATGTGTGTCCTTTATCTTTGGTATTTCTCATTGCATTGCAAAACGGGTAATGTCGGGTTGTGGGTGGGTGTCACAGTGTAGTGCGGGAAAAAAATGTATCTGTCCTGTCCATAAATATTGCACTAATTTGCATCCAGGTGGTACAACATGAGAGACAGTTTAGAAATTATGTAGCCGCGCTGACTGATGAGCTCCATTACCACAGCCATCATTTCCCTAATAATTATGCCCGAGCAACAGCCTGCATTTAATCGGGCTAGGAAGATGGATCCAAGTTCTTCGGCAACTCCCCCGCCTCCTCGCCAGCCCTGCAGGCGGGCCACAGCTGAAGACTTCTGCTCGTTCCTGAGGCCGGGAAGTCCTTCGGAGGAAGGAGGGATGTATTTTGGAGGTAATGGGACGGCTTCATTGGGACGGGGAACAAAGTGGGAAGCCAGGAACGGCGCGGCACAGAAGCCTCACATATAGCTGTGGAGGACCACCGGGCAAAATGGGGACATTTCCCCACCCAAAATAAAAATTCTGCCCCCAATAAAATTTCCCATCAGTCTCCAAACTTTGCAAGTCACTGCAAATCATTCCCACCTAGAACACTTTTGTTTGCTTTCCTCACATTCCCTTGTCTTTTTTCTTTTGGATGCTTAAATTGTGTTTCCAAATTCTCAAGTGAAGTTTTGACTGCGGTGCTAGAAATTTGGGGACTGGGGAAAAACTCCCTTTCAGTGGTGGCGGGATTCTTATTTCGGTCCTGAAATTCCTAGCATTGCAAAAAAAAAACAACCCCAAATTGTTCACACCTAGAATTCTTCTTCTGCTTTCTGTCTTTGCATTTGCTGGGTCAATTTGCCTCTGTTTTTCTTTGGATCCTTAAAGGTGCAAGAGAAGGTTCAGGTTACTGCAATGCTAGAAATTTGGGAACTGGTGGAGAACTTCATTTTTCAGTCCCTGGATTTTGAGCAGCACAGAGAATGAGACTCTGAAAATCAATCTCACATCGTGCTCACCGACTTTGCATTCCCTCGTTCACCGTGCCTTTCCTTTTCTTTGGATGTCCGAACTCTGTTTCCAAATGTTTCTGTAGATGCTGTTGGACCGGCAGTGTGTCATCCATGGGAAGGGGCACATCAAAAGTTCCTACTCTCAAACACACCCAGAGCCCCTCAGGTAGGAAGAAAGGTCTTCGTTTTAGGGTTAAAGAGTTTTAGCCAGGGAAAGTGGCTACAGCCTACGCTTCGGTCGGTGTCACCAGGATACGGGCCTCGAAATGATTGCAGGAGGAGGAGACCAAACGGGGAAGCAATAATACCACTTTTTTCTGCTTTGGTTAGACCTCACCTGGAATAATCCTGGGTCCAGTTTTGGGCACCTCGATTCAAGAAGGAGATGGAGAAGCTGGAAGGTGTCCAGAGGAGGGCGACCAGAATGGTGGAGGGTCTGGAAGCCATGAAGCCCTCTGAGGAGCATCTTAGGGAGCTGGGTATGTTTAGTCTGCAGACGAGAATCATAGAATCATAGAATCATAGAAATGTAGAGTGGGAAGAGACCCCAGGGGCCATCCAGTCCAACCCCTTACCATGCAGGAATACTCTCAAAGCACTCCCGACAGATGGCCCTCCAGCCTCTGCTTAAAAACCTCCAAGGAAGGAGACTCCACCACACTCCGAGGCAGCATATTCCACTGCCGGACAACCCTGACTGTCAGGAAGTTCTTCCTGAGGTTCAGGTGGAATCTCCTTTCCTGCAGCTTGACTCCATTGCTCCTTGTCCTGGTCTCTGGAGCGGCAGAAAACAAGCCCTCTCCCTCCTCTACACGGCATCCCTTCAAATATTTAAACATGGCTCTCATGTCCCCTCTTAACCTTCTCTTCTGCAGACTGAACATACCCAGCTCTCTAAGTCTATCCTCACAGGGTTTGGCTTCCAGGCCCTTCACCATTTTGGTCGCCCTCCTCTGGACCTGCTCCAGCTTGACCATGTCCTTCTTGAATTGGGGTGCCCAGAACTGGACACAGGATTCAAGATGAGGTCTAACCAAAGCAGAGTAGAGTGGCACCAGTACCTCCCTTGATCTGGACACCATACTCCTATTGATGCAGCCGAGAATTGCATTGGCTTTCTTGGCTGCCGCATCACACTGCTGACTCATGTTCAGCTTGTGGTCTATCAAGACTCCTAGATCCCTTTCACACGTACTGCCATCCAGCCACGTGTCCCCCATCCTATATTTCTGCATTCCATGTTTTCTACCGAAGTGTAGGACCTTACACTTCTCTCTGTTGAACTTCATTTTGTTAGCCTTGGCCCAGCTCTCCAATCTGTCCAGGTCATTTTGAATTTTGATCCTGTCCTCTGGCGTATTAGAACCCCTCCCAATTTGGTGTCATCTGCAAATTTGATGGGCATGCCCTCTATTCCTTCATCCGAGTCGTTGATGAAGATATTGAACAGCCCTGGGCCCAGGGCAGAACCCTGTGGCACCCCGCTAGTCCCTTCTCTCCAGGATGAAAGGAGAAGGTTGAGAGGGGACATGACAGCCATGTTTAAATATTTGAAGGGATGTCATGTTGAAGATAGAGCAAGTTTGTTTTCTGCTGCTCCAGAAACTAGGACAAGGAGCAATGGCTTCAAACTCCAGCAAAAGAGATTCCACCTAAACATCAGGAAGAACTTCCTGATGGTCAGAGCTGTTGGACAGTGGAATCTGCTGCTGCCTCCATGAAGTGTGGAGGAGTCTCTTCCTTCTGTGGAGGTTTTTAAGCAGAGGCTGGATGGTCATCTGTCCAAGGGAGGGCTTTGATGGTGTCTTCTGCATGGCAGAAGGGGACTGGACTAGATGGCCCTTGGGGTCTCTTCCAACACTATGTTTCTACGATTCTATGAATCCCAACTCTCTTGGATCTGGCCTTCAGTCAGGAAGCCAAGGAAGACTTCCGTCCCAACTGTTGCCAAAGTCTTTTCCCACCAGTCTTCACTCCCCTTGAACCCAGATCTAAAGAAGATACTTGCAAACCTTCTCCTCTCTACCAGCTTCTGCCTTCCAGCTCCTTTCCCTCCGAGCTCTTCAGTAGGCTTCTTCTATAGGCCTTCTTGCAATACTCCCAGCGCAAAGGTTTTAACTGGGGCCAACAACTGGTTCTCCTCTCCTTGAGGCCAGAGAGCTGGGAACAAGTGAGGAAACCATTAATTTTAACAGGGAAAAAATGTAGGGTATTACATTGAGGAAGCAAAAACGGAATGCACTAGTATAAGATGGGGGACACCTGGATGGACAACAGTCTGTGTGAAAGGGATACAGGAGTCTTAGTGGGCCAGAAGCTGAACACGAGCCAGCAGTGTGATGCCGCAGCTAAAAAGACCAATGAGATTCTTGGTTGCATCAGTAGGAGTATGGTGTGCAGATCAAGGAAGGTAGTGGTATCACTCTATTCTGTTTTGGTCAGACCTCATCTGGTATCCTGTGTCCAGTTCTGGGAACCTCATTTTGAGCAAGATATGGACAAGCTGGAGTGTGTCCAGAGGAGAGTGACCAAAATGGTGGAGGGTCTGGAAGCCATGAAGTCCCATGAAGAGAGGCTTAGGGACCTAGCTGGAGAACAGTACATGTGAAAGGGATCTAGGAGTCTTAGTGTACCACAAGCTGAACATGAGCCAGCAGTGTGATGCGGCAGCTAAAAAAGCGAATGCGATTCTGGGCTGCATCAATAGGAGACTGGTGTCCAGACTGAGGAAAGTAATAGACCCGCTCTGTTCTGCTTTGGTCAGACCTCACGTGCAATAATACTGAGTCCAGTTCTGGGCACCACAGTTCAAGAATGATATGGACAAGTTGGAATGTGTCCAGAGGAGGGAGACCAAAATGGTGGAGGGTCTGGAAGCCATGAAGTCCTATGAGAAGAGGTTTAGGGAGCTGGGTGGGTTTAACCTTGAGAAGAGAAGGTTAAAAAAAAGTGCAGCTGTTCCCCACTCCTGAATAAGGGTCTTGCCCCAACCAGAAATTAATTTTCTTTTCATTCCCTAAATTTCTGGCTTTGCAGTAAGTTAAGAGAGAAAGAGAATGGTTTGGGGAGCAGGAAGGAAGACAGATAAGCCTACAACCCTTCTGGTTTGGATGAACTATTCCAGTTTTAAACAATTAAATTAAGGCTGCACTTCAATTCCGATCCAGCGTTTTGCATTAACAATTCCATTTCCACTCTCACCGCCCTCCCCTGGGATCCATCGATTAGCTGGCCTTCCCCATCTGAAAGCGGGCTGTAATTAAAGAAAACCCTCAAAAAGTTGGGTTTGGATGAGCCATTAAAAAGGCCATCATAAAAGCAGGGTGGTTTCCAGATTCTGCATTGTGTGGAGAAATAAATATGCGGATGCAGAAATTTGCTTTGAGTCGCAGTCCGCTTCCAGTCACATCTTAGAAAAATGGAAATGGAATGGGAAAAAAGCAAAGGTCCAGTCCTATTGATGGCTCCCAAATAGAACAAACCCACTGAATATCTGTGGAATAGTAATATATTGGGATTTCTACTCCAAGAACCTAGAATCCTAGGGTTGGAAGGGACCCCAAGGGTCATCCAGTCCAACCCCCTTCTGTCTTGCAGAAGAGAAGGTTAAGAGGGGACATGACAGCCATGTTTAAACATTTGAAGGGATATCGTGTTGAAGATGGAGCAAGCTTGTTTTCTGCTGCTCCGGAGACTAGGACACGGAGCAATGGATTCAAGCTGCAGGAAAAGAGATTCCACCTGAACCTCAGGAAGAACTTCCCGGCGGTCAGAGCTGTCCGGCAGTGGAATCTGCTGCTGCCTCCATGGAGTGTTGTGGAGCATCCTCCTTCTTTGGAGGTTTTTAAGCAAAGGCTGGATGGCCATCTGTTGGGAATGCTTTGATGGGTGTTCCTGCACGGCAGGTGGTTGGACTCGATGGCCCCTGGGGTCTCTTCCAACTCTAGGATTCTATGATTCTAAGATGCAATCCAAGCCCTTTCTTGGACAGATGGCCACCCAGCCCCTGCTTAAACACCACCAAAGAAGGTGACCCTTTGAAGCAATCTGTTTCTTTGAAGTTGGAGGAGACCCCCAAGGGCCATCTAGTCCAACCCTTGGCCAATGAAGGACTCCACAGCCAAAGCACTCTTGAAAGGTGCCACCACATCACACTGTTGATTCATCTTGCTCAAGTCATAGCATGAGTAAATGTTTCTTCTTTTTCCTTGCAAAACATATATTGTATATTCCATATTGTAAAACCTGTTTATGTTACGTACTATATTATATGTTATATTTGGAAAAAACGTTTTTGTAAACATTTTAAGTATCGACTTTTAATAAAAATAATTAAAAAAAACATTCAATGGATTCCATCATTCTTTGTAAGTCTGTCGTGCGGGAAATGATATAGGATATATGGAGGAAAATGTATTTAACCATTGCTGGAGTAGTTACTATTTATCGTCTCTAAGGTTTGCTAATTGTTACAAACTATTATTGGTTACATCACGTCATTTCCCCAAAAGTGCTAACAAAATGTCCGTGACAGATTGGATTGCTGGGCCAAAGCTAACAAAATGAGTTTCAACAGAGAGAAATGTCAGGTCCTGCACTTAGGCAGAAAAAATGGGATGCAAAATATAGGATGGGAGACACTTGGCTGGACACCAGTACATGTGAAAGGGGTCTTGGAGTCTTGGTGGACCACAAACTGAACATGAGCCAGCAGTGTGATGCGCCAGCCAAGAAAGCCAACATGATTCTTGGTCGCATCAATAGGAATATGCTGTCTAGATCGAGGTAGGTGATGGTACCACTCTATTCTGCTTTGGTTAGACCCCGCCTGGAATAGTCCTGCGTCCAGTTCTGGGCACCACAGTTCAAGAAGGAGATGGACAAGTTGGAGCGTGTCCAGAGGAGGGCGATCAAAATGACGAAGGGTCTGGAAGCCATGAAGCCCTTTGAGGAGAGGCTGATGGAGCTGGGGATGTTTAGTCTGCAGAAGAGAAGGCTAAGAGGGGACATGAGAGCCATGTTTAAATATTTGAAGGGATGTCATGTCGAGGAGGGAGCCATCTTGTTTTTTGCTGCTCCAGAGACTAGGACAAGGAGCAATGGATTCAAACTACAGGAGAGGAGATTCATAGAATCATAGAATCGCAGAGTTGGAAGAGACCCCAGGGCCCATCCAGTCCAACCCCCTTCTGCCATGGAGGAAGACACCATCCAAGCCCTCCCTTGGACAGATGGCTGCCCAACCTCTGCTTAAAAACCTCCAAAGAAGGAAGATGCTCCACCACACCCCATGGAGGCAGCAGCAGATTCCATGACTGGACAGCTCTGACCACCAGAAGTTCTTCCTGAGGTTCAAGTGGAATCTCCTTTCCTGCAGCTCGAATCCATTGCACCCTCTGAAGGAGCCTTTCCTGAGAAGCAGCACAGTAGAACGGTTTGATGGTTGAAATGGAACCCCAGGAGACCTGGGTTCGAATTCCTGCTTGCAAAACCTCTAGGAGGCCTTGGAGAAGTCACTGTCTCTCAGCCTCAGAGGGGTGCAAGGGTGGCAAACCCTCCTCTGAATGATAAATCTAGATGGGAAAACCCTGGAAGAGGTTTCAATGTTGGTCTCCAGAGTTCAAATCCCTGCTCAGCCTCAGAAATTCCCTTGGGCAAGTCACACTCTCTCAGCCTCAGAGGGAGGCAAAGGCAAATAAGTAAATCTCGGTAAGAAAAAACCCGTAAAAGTTTAGCCTTAGCTTTCCCAAACAGTGCAATTGGTCAACCTGGAAGAGGAAGACCCTGATGGTGAGATGTTATTACTTTTTCTCATTCAACTGGGAACAGAAATACTGTTAATTAATTTTCCTTTCCCAAAATAACAAAAAAAAAACCCGAAAGAAAGCCCCTGAGAACAGCTGTAAATTTTTGTTGCAGTTCGGGGGAAGCTTTTTGGCTTGACGCATTTGTGGAAAAATATGTATTCATCTTCTGTGTAGAAAACATGTATTTATGCACAGAAAATATTCGCAAACACACACACGTCACACGAATTTGTGCAGAGGAAATTCCCCCGAAACGTGAATAGATGATACAGGAGTCCTCATGTTCTCTCTGTCAGCTGTAGAAAATATTTATTTATGCACAGAAAATATCTGCAAACACACAAACACGTCACACGAATTTCTGCAGAGGAAATTCCCCCAAAAGATTTCCTAAAAATGTGAATAGACGGCGCACGTTCTCTCTCGGCAGACAGACAACGATGATGCAAATTATTTGTCCTTGGATCCAAAGACGAAATGCGCAGAAATGGGCTTCCTTCCGATCAACAACAGGAAGGCGGCTGGCACCGTGGAAGGAACGGAAAAGGTCCAACGGGATCTCGATGCTCTAAAGAGAAAACCGCCTGGCTTCTTTTCTGGCTGTGAAGTCGCCATTTTGGCACGGAGGAGACTTGTGGAAAGTCTCTCTCTCTCTCTCTCACACACAAACAGACACACACAACTTCAGAATCTGAGGCCTCTGTTAGAAAATGGAGGAATATCCCCTGTGCTTTTCATGCAACCCGTGTGAGGGATGAGTACCGTTCCCCCTTTCTTCTCTTTCCTCTGCCACTTCCTCCTTCTCCCTCCTCTTCTCCCTTCTTTCCTTCCTTCCTTTTTCCTCCACTGTCCTCGTCCCCCTTCTCCCTTTTCTCTTCCTCTTCTTCATCCTCTTCTTTCCTTTGCCTCCTCCTCCTCCAACTCTCTTTCTCTTCTTCTTCCTCCTCCTCTCTTCCTCTTCTTCCTTCCTTCTCTTTCCTCCTTCTCTATTTCTCCTGTTTCTCCTCCTTCACTTCCTTTCCCTCCTGTCTACTCTTCCTCTTCTCCTCATCTCTCTTTCTCTCCTCCTCCTTCCTTCCTTCCTTTTCTCTTCCTTTATTCCTCCTTTTCCTCCTCCTCCTCCTCCACTTCTTTTCCCTCCTCCCTGTGCTTCCTCCTTCCTTCCTTCCTTCCTTCCTTCCTTCCTTCCTTCCTTCCTTCCTTCCTTCTTCTTTTCTCTTCCTCTCTTCATCTTCTACCTCCTCTGCCTCCCTCTTCCTCCCTTCTTTCTCTTCCTCTCTATTCTTCCTCTCCTCCTCCTCCCTCCCTCCTTCTTCTTCCTCTTCTTCCTTCATTTTCTTCCTCCCTCCTTCTCTTTCTCCTCCTTTATTCCTCTTCTTCTTCCTCCTCCTCTTCCTTCCATTCATCTCTATTCTTCTCCTCCGCCTCCTTTTCCCCCTCTTCTTTTCCTCTTCTTTCTCTTTCCTCCTCCTTTATTCTTCCTCCTCCTCCTCTTTCCCCTCCTCTCTACTCTTCCTCCTCCTCCTTTCTTTCTTCTTTCATTCCTCTTTCCTCCTTCATTCTTCTTCCTCTTCTTCCTCCTCCTTTACTTCATTCCCCTCCTCTCTCCTCTTTCTCTCCTCTTCCTCTCTCCTCTTCCTCCTCCTTCACGTCCTTCCCCTCCTCTCTTTCTCTCCTTCCCTTCTCTCCCTCTTCTTCCTCTTTGCTCTTCCTCTCCTCCTCCTCTTCTTCCTCTTCCTTCACTTCCTTACCCTCTTCTTTACTCTTCCTCTCCTTTTCCTCTATCCTTCCTACCCCTCTTCCTCCTCCTCTTTTGTCCACCTTCCCTTCCACAAAGGAAGATCCCAGGGGCTCCTTCCTTCTCCTTCCTCCTCTCCCCCTCTTCTTTCCTCTTCCTCTATTCCTCCTCTTCTTCTTCCTTCACTTCCTTACCCTCTTCTTTGCTCTTCCTCTCCTTTTCCTCCCTCCTCCCTCTCCTCCTCTTTCGTCCACCTTTCCCTCCACAATGGAAGATCTCCCAGGGGCTCCTTCCTTCCCCTTCCTCCTCCCTCTCTCCCTCTCCCTCCCTCTTTTTCCTAAGGAAGAGACTTTTGTTAGCCCAACATGTCATCTGCGGGAAGGCGAGGAGGCTTTTAGATCCATTAAGTGTGTGTCTGTGTGTGCGTCTGGGGGAGGACGGTGAAGGAAGACGACCCGCCGAAGAAGAAGCCATGCTTGGTTTGCAGGGTGGGCTGGGGGGTGGCGGCGAGGACATGACGGGGAAATTAAAATTCAGCTCCAGCCGAAGAAGCCTCGGCGCGGCTGCTGTTCTCCCGGCATCGATCCGTTCCAGCATTTGACTTTCAACCATGACAAAACTGTGGGCAAATTAATTGTTCTCTAGGATATTAGACATCAGAGTCTATTAATCCTCTCCAGAGTCGGATGCGCCGTGAATACTAATACCAAGAGGGGGGGAAAAATCCCTCTCCGTGGGGGGAGGCGCAGAAAAGGCTGTCAGGCGGAGGCTGACTTGATGCCTCTGCCTGGTTCCTGCTTTTCCTTTTCAGATGGAAGGAAAAAAACATAATAGGGGGTGGGAGTGGGAGAGTGGGGGGGCAAGTTTGCAGACAGCTGGTGGGAAAAATAAAAGCAAAGTTGAACGCAGAAAAGGAGATAAGGGAGGCCAAGAGACAGAGGAAGGAAAGGAAGGCCTTGCTTTCTGTTAGCCAGACATTTGCTGAGTTCTTCTCCTCCCAATTTCCGGATGACTAATTTTTGCAAGAGGAGGAGGAAGAGGAGGAAGATGGGAACAAGAAGGGGGAGAGGGAGAAAACAGATGGTGAAGGGAGGAACAAGAGAGGAAGAAGAGGAGGAGGAGGAAGAGGAAGAAAGAGATGGTGGGGGAAAGGGAGGAGAACAAGGGAGGAAGAAGAGGGGAAGAGGAAGATGAGCAGAAGGAGAAGGAAAGAGACGGTGGAGGATGGGGAGGAGAACAGGGGAGGAAGAAGAGGGGAAGAAGAAGAAGATGAGGAGGACGGAGACAGAGATGGTGGAAGAAGGGGAGGAGAACAAGGGAGGAAGAAGAGGGGAAGAGGAAGATGAGAAGGAAGAGAGAGGGAGAGGAAAAGGATGGAGAAGGAAGTGAAGAAGAACAGGAAGAGGAAGAGGAGGGAGGAAGGAGGACAAAGGAGGGAGAGGGAAAAGTGAGGAGGAAGAAGGAGATGGTAGAGGAAGGGGAGGAGAGCAGGAGAGGAAGAAGAGGAGAAGAAGAAGATGAGGAGGAAGAAAGAGAGGGTGGAGGAAGGGGAGGAGAACAGAGGAGGAAGAAGAGAGGAAGAGGAAGGTGAGGTGAAGGAGGAGGGAGAGAGGGAGAGAAGGATGATGGAGAAGGAAGTGAAGAAGAACAGAGGAAGACGAGGAGGAAGAAAGGAAGAGAAGGGAGGGAGAAGCTGAGGAAGACAAAGGAGAGAGAGGGAAAAGGGAGGAGGAAGAAACAGATGATGGAAGAAGGGGAGGAACAAGAGAGGAAGAGGAGGAGGAAGAGAGAAAAGGAGAGAGGGAGATGAGGAGGATGGAGAAGGAAGTGAAGAAGAAGAGGGGGAAGAAGAGAGAAAGAGAAGGGAAGAAGAAGATGAGGAGAACAAAGGAGGGACAGGAAAAAGGGAGGAGGAAGAAGAAAAAGCAGGAGAAGGAAGGAGAGGGAAACAGAGGAGGAAGAAGAGAGGAAGAGGAGCAGGAGGAGAGAAGAGGAGAGAGGATGAGGATGGAGAATGAAGTGAAGAATAACAGAGGAATAGGGGGAAGAAGAGAGGAAAAGAAGAGAGGAAGAAGATGAAGAGAACAAAGGAGGGAGGGGGAAAAGGAGGAGGGAGGAGGTGAAAGAAAAGAAAGGAAGAGATGGTAGAGAAAGGGGAGGAAAAGGGGAGAACAAGAGAGGAAGAGGAAGATGAGAAGCAGGAGGAAGGAAGAAGAGCAGAGAAAGATGAGGAGGGAAAGAGAAGAGGAATGAGGAAGATGAGTAAAACAGAGGAGGAAGGAAAGGAGAGGAGAAGGAAGTGGACGAGAATGAGGTGACAGGAAGAAGATGAGGAGGAGGATGGAGGAAGAAGTGGAAGACGGAGGGAGATGAGAAAGGCAAAGAAGGAGGGAGGAGGAAGAAGGGAAGAGAGGATGAATGAAGAGGAAGAGGAAGAGGAAGAAGAAGGATGAGGAAGAGGAAGAAGAGGAGGAAGAAGAGGAATGAGAATTCTAGTGCAAAATTTTCCCAGGGAATTACAACAATCCCACCCCCAAAGTCCTAAAACGCATTGAAGTGTGTGTGTGTGTGTGTGTGTGTGTGTGTGTGTGTGAGAGAGAGAATGAGTTTTCCATTTTTTCCATGGGGAAGGACGAACAAAAAAACCAGAGAGAAAGGTGGTTTCTTTTTTGTCTCTTTCAAACGACCTGGATTCAATGTCGGTATTGAGAGATGCCTGGGATGTGGAAGAGATCACGAAATTACTGACTAATTGCATGCAGGCGAGACGGCCCCTCCCTCCCCAAACTCCCCTGCACCGGGCTCAGGAGGAAAGACAAAGAATTTGTTTCATTGATTCTTTGCAGCAGCAGCAGCGGCGGCCCTAATTTTTTATTTTTTTTGCTTTGGATCTTGGGAGGAATCTGGTTCTATCCCTCCCTTTTTTTCCCCCCTCCTTGCAAAAAAATAAAAATATGGATTACCCCACCTTTTTCTTTTTAAACAAACAAACCCTCTGCAGTGTTCCCTGGAATAATTAAGATCTTTTGTTGTTGTTGCGTGCCTTTAAGTCAGCTCCAACTTACGGTGACCCTAAGTTGAAACCATCACGGGGTTTCCTTAGCAAGATTTGTTCAGGGGAGGGTTGCCACCATTGCCTTCCTTTGAGGCCGAGAGAGTGTGACTTGCCCCAAATCACTCCGTGGATTTCCATGTCTGAGCGGGGATTTGAATGTAGTCCAAACGCTCAAACCACTACAGCATGCTGTCTCGGCACACACGGGGTCCAATTTGATTTTGGGTTGAGATGTGCAAAATCATGCATGCAACGATGGACATTTCTCGTCTTTGTGTCCAATATTTATCTATCAAAAAAAGGCCACACAAGAGCTAACAGAAGGAGAAAGGGAGGAAAAAAATATGTATAGAGAGGCGGAGGGGTTTGGGGTTTATTATTACCAGTCCAGAAGAGTAGTGAAGAAGTTGAAATGTGGCTTAGACTTCTGTGTCTAAGGGCAGACCAGCTTAGACTTAGGTAGGACCTAAGGACAGTTCTCCTTCGGGAGCCAGACGGACAGAATGACGGGTAGACCTTCGAGAGACTGTACTGGGTGTCCTGGAACCAGGGGTATTTGTACCCCAAAAATAGCCTGCGGCAGTGAAGGTTCCAGATGCAAGACAAAGGGAACTTGTTGTGGACAATGGGGTCTGGAGTGGACTGATTGGTTTCAACGTTTTGGTGGAGAGGGGGTGTCTGGGCGATCCGCAGTAGGATATGCACCCAGTAGGGGTCCTGGGCACCTTATTGTTTTCTGATGTTGGCAGCAGATAGGCTTAGCTCAGAGCCAGTAAGTCAGGCTTTCTTGGCTAATTTCAGAGAACTTTTCAGCTGGCCATGCTGGGGTCACCTCTGACCTATTCCCAGCCAGCGTCCCGTTCTTCCACATGGCCTTGCCAGCCATAAGTATAATTTATATTTTATGCCAACACATCTGCCAATTAAGATCTTTTGCCAATTAGACCACATCAAAATGTGGGGGTGTATGGCGTGGTAACAAGGGGTCTGGAAGCCATGAAACCCTCTGAGGAACAGCTGAGGGTATGTTTAGCCTGGTGAAGAAAAGGTCAAGAGGTGACACCATAGTTATGTTTAAATGATTGAAGGGATGTCATACGGAGGATGGAGCAAGACTGTTTTCTGCTGCTCCAGAGACTAGGACACGGAGCAATGGCTTCAAACTACAGGAGTTTCCAGGTCCAGTAGTGCCTTGGGCAAGCACGGAAGTTGCACCTGTAGGTGTTGCTGTGCCACCGCTGCCTTGGGCCAGAAAGGCCCCCAGCGGTGGCGGCATGTGCGGAGCGACGGCATAGGCGGGGAGGTGACAGGCAGGCACGGATTGGCAGTGGCCGGCGTGAGAGGGTGACGGGCGGCTGTGGGGAGGGGATGGGCAAGTGTGGGGAGGCAGCGGTGGGTGTGGGGAGGCATAGGCAACAGGCGGGCACAGGGGGTGCTGGCCAAGAGGGCATCCCCCAGGCATTGGCGCCCAGGGCACACGGCCCGGTTGCCTCTCCCTAGGTCCGCCCCCGAATAAAGGTTCCACCTAAACCTTAGGAAGAACTTCCTGGAGCTCAGAGCTGTTGGAACCTGCTGCCCCCGTGGAACGCGGTGGCGTGTCCTCCTCCTTCAGAGGTTTTTAAGCAGAGGTTGGGTGGACATCTGTCTCAGGAAGGGCTTTGATGGTATCTTCCGTCATGGCAGAAGGGGGTTGGACTGGATGGCCCCTGGGGGTCTCTTCCAGCTCTAGGATTCCTTGATGATCTCTCTGCAGCCCGTCCTGCCGAGACTTTAGCCCTGGGGGGTGAAAACCTGCCATGATGTGACTTCCAAGGAGAAGCCGAGGCTGCGTGAAGACAGCAGAGTTCCCAGCTGTGCAGAAATTTGCCCCGCAATGGAAGCAGAATGTCACTTTGGAAAGGAACGTACTCTCTTGCACATGCAAGCGAAACCCAGATCCTGGTTGGTTGTTTTTTGGGGGTGCAATTGTGGGCCCCCTCCCCTTTTCACCCCATCTGGGTCCCCACGTTCATTGCGTTCTCCTTGAGGCGCAGAATTGCATCGTTCTGACGGATACGGCTCTGCTACCCCAACACTCTACGGCTCCTTCCGCCTGATTTGGAGCTAAATGCAGTGTTACTTAATTAATGCGTATGTTTTTTGACGCATGAGGCCATTATACCTATTAGAGCCCACGGGTAATTAGGATCGTCCTGGTCCCTTCCCTCCACAGACGGATACAATAGTAAAAATGTACTTCTTTTCCTACTATCATAATAACATCTGGAAAACATCTGCAAAATTCTCTCAAGGCATTGTGGCTTTGTTTAATTTTTAAAAAAACCTTTAGGGTCAGGAATAACCTTCACCACCACCACCATCATCATCATCACTGGCTGCAATAAAGTACTTACGTCTGTGTGAATGGATTTAGGTCCACAAGAACTAGAATCATAGAATCCTAGAGCTGGAAGAGACCCCCAGGGGCCATCCAGTCCAACCCCCTTCGGCCATGCAGGAAGACACCATCCAAGCCCTCCCTTGGACAGATGGCCACCCAGCCTCTGCTTAAAAACCTCCAAAGAAGGAGGAGACCCCACCACACTCCATGGAGGCAGCAGCAGAGTCCACGGCCGGACAGCCCTGACCGTCAGGGAGTTCTTCCTGAGGTTCAGGTGGAATCTCTTTTCCTGTAGTTTGAATCCATTGCTCCTTGTCCTGGTCTCTGGAGCAGCAGAAAACAGCTCTGTTCCCTCCTCAACATAACATGCCTTCAAATATTTAAACATGGCTGTCATGTCCCCTCTTAACCTTCTCTTCTTCACACTAAACATCTCCAGCTCCCTTAGCCGCTCTTCATAGGGCTTCACGGCTTCCAGCCCCTTCACCATTTTGGTGGCCCTCACCTGGACACGTTCCAGCTTGTCCATCACCTTCTTGAAATGAGGTGCCCAGAACTGGACGCAGGATTATTCCAGATGAAGTCTGACCAAAGCAGAATATAGTAGTACTATTACCTCCTTCGACCTGGACGCCACACTCCCATTGATGCAACGAAGAATCGCCTTGGCTTTCTTGGCTGCTGCATCACACTGCTGGCTCATGTTCAGCTTGGGGTCTACCAAGACCCCTTGGTCCCTTTCACACGTACTATAATCCAGCCACGCGGCCCCCATCCTATATTTGTGCGTTCCATTTTTTCTGCCTAAATGCAGGGCCTTACATTTCTCTCTGTTGAAATTCATTTTGTTAGCTTAGGCCCAGTTCTCCAATTATTATTATTATTATTATTATTATTATTATTATTATTACTACTACTACTACTACTACTACTACTACTACTACTACTAGGGATACTGTGAATTGGAGTCCACACAGACAACAATTACTTTTGCAAAGCTCTGATATTAATCCAAGGAGGTCAGCCCTGCAAAGTCAGGAATTGGGTGTCACTCTGTATGTGTGTATATGTGTGTGTTGTGTGCGTGTAAGACAGAGAGCAGAGAAGGTCTCTGGTGACCAAGGCGAAGCACAGCTGCAACAACAGAGCAAAGCAGACGGAGAAAATTGGGAGAATGTCCCTCTCCGCTCCCACTGCAACCCCCTGTCAGTCTTTGCTACAGCTTTTGTTGATTTATGGCTTTTTTTTTTTTTAAGGAAAAGCAATCACTCCCAAAGAGTGTCTGAACCGGGCAAATTTCCTTCTTTGGAGATATTTTGGAAGAAAGGAGCAGACCCCATAGATGGACGGATGGCTGGAATCCAATCCCTTCCCATCTGGGCCTCACAGCAGCTCAGGTTTTGCAGCTCGACCTCAATGCAAACCTGTCTTAACATGTTCACTTTGCATGCATTAACTGTGCAAGCTCTCCTTTTGGAAAAGTTCTCCTGAATTACTACCTGAAAGTATTTAAAAAAAACAACCTTCATTGGAGGGTATTTTTTAAAAGGAGGTTAATATTAGCTGCATTACAGTATAGCTAATATTAGACAGATAATTTAGCTGTGGGTTTCTTACAGAGGCAGGTTGGTCTACATGACTCCTCTTAACCCTGGGGAGAAGTGACTTTTGGGGTGCTAGAGGGTCCTGTCCTGGGCCCAGTGCTGCTCAAGATCTTCATCAACAATTTGGATGAAGGTGAGGAGGGCATGCTGGTCAAATTTGCAGATGACACCAAATTGGAAGGGGTTGCTAATACCCCAGAGGACAGGATCAGAATCCAAAAGGACCTTGACAGATTGGAGAGCTGGGCCAAGGCTAACAAAATCAATTTCAACAGAGAAAAATGTAAAGCCCTACACTTAGGTAGAAAAAATGGAATGCACAAATATAGGACGGAAGACACCTTGCTTGGAAACAGTCCATGTGAAAGGGATCTAGAAGTCTCAGTGAACCACAGACTGAACATGAGCCAGCAGTGTGATGCTGCAGCTAAAAAAGCCAATGCAATTCTAGGACAAATCAATAGGAGTACAGTGTGGAGACCAAGGGAAATAATAATATCACTCTATTCTGCTTTGGTCAGACCTCACCTGGAATACTGGGTCCAGTTCTGGGCACCTCATTTCAAGAAGGATGTTGGCAACCTAGTGAAGGGTCTGAAAACCATGAAGCCCTCTGAGGAGCAGCTGAGGAAGCTGGGGATGTTTGGCCTGGAGAAGAGAAAGTTAAGAGAAGACATAAGAGTCCTGTTTAAATATTTGAAAGGATGTCATGTTGAAGATGGAGCAAGCTCATTTTCTGCTGCTCCGGAGACTAGGATATGGAGCAATGGCTTCAAACTTCGGGAAAAGAGATTCCACCTAAACCTTAAGAAGAACTTCCTGATGGTAGGAGCAGTCTGACAGTGGAATCCACTTCTGCCTCCATGGGGTGTGGTGGAGTCTGCTCCTTCTTTGGAGGGTTTTAAAGAGAGGCTGGGTGACCATCTCTCAAAAGGAAAGCTTTGATGGTGTCTTCTTGCATGGCAGATGGGGGTTGGACTGAATGGCCCTTGGGGTCTCTTCCAGCAATAGGACTGTATGATTCTATGCTGCTCCCAGGACTAGGACACTGTGGAGCAATGGCTTCAAACTTCAAGAAAAGAGAAGTTCCTCCTAAACCTTAGGAAGAACTTCCTTGTGGTAAGAGCACCTTCACAGTGGAATCTGCTGCTACCTCAGTGGAGTGTGGTGGAATCTCTTCCTTCTTTGGAGGTTTTTAAACAGAAGCTTGGATGGACATCCGTCCAAGAGAGTCCTTGGTTTTCGAAGAGAGGCTGGATGGCCACCTGTCCAAGGAAGGGCTTTGATGGTGTCTTCATGAAGAGCAGAATGGGGTTGGACTGGATGCCCCTTGGGGTCTCTTCCAACTCTAGGAATCTTTGGATACACAAGCACCCTTCCTCCATTTCCTTTCCCTTCCTCAGGAAGAACTTCCTGATGCTATAGGAGTCTGATAGCTGAATCGGCTGCTGCCTCCATGGAGTCTGGTGGAGTTTCCTTCTTCTTTGGAGGTTTTTAAGGAGAGGATGGATGGCCACCTGTCCAAGGGAGGGCTTGGATGGCGTCTTCATGAAGAGCAGAATGGGATTGGACTGGATGGCCCCTTGGGGTCTCTTCCAACTCGAGGAATCTTTGGATACACAAGCACCCTTCCTCCATTTCCTTTCCTTTCCTCAGGAAGAAGTCCTGACGGTCAGTGCTGTCCGGCAGTGGAATCTGCTGCCGCCTCCATGGAGTGTGGTGGAGTCTCCTCCGTTGGAGGGCTGTGATTGTGTCTTCCCACATGGAAAGGGTTGGACTGGATGGCCCCAACTCCATGATTCTATGATTCTATCTGGTGAGAATGTAGACCAGAAGCATAGCAGGAAGAGAAACAAAATGACGATGGAGGACAAAAGGAGGAGGAAGAGAGGAGAAGAAGAAGAAGAAGAAGGGGAAGAAGAAGAGAAGGAAAAAGAACAAACAAGAAGGAGGAGGAGGAAGAAGAGAAAAAGAAGGAGGGTAGAAGAAGGAATACGGAAGAGAAGGTGAAGAGGAGGAGATGAAGAAGCAGAAGAGGAGGAGGAGGAAGAGGAAGAAGAAGAGAAGGAGGAAGAGGACGGATAGGAGGAAAAGCAGGAGAAGGGAGGTGGGGAGAGAGGAGAGAAAGAGGAAAGGCAGGAAAAGGAAAGGAAAAAACAAGAGGAGGAAAAGGAAAAAATCAGGAGGAGGAAGGGCAGGAAAAGGAGGAAGAGGAGATGGAAGGGAGAAGAGGAGGAAAGAGAACCAAGCTTCAATTAAGAGAAGAGGAAGAAAGAGAACCAAGCTTTGCTTGACAGCTTCAATGCCACTGAGATCTTAAATAACTCTCCCCCAAAACACGCCCCAATGGCACCTCTGGTTTTGGAAGACCAGCTGGGGTGAGGATGGGAGCAGGAGAAGGAAGGAATATTAAAGAAATATCCCAGAAATTGGTGGGAACCCTTCTCGACCGTGTTTTTCCAAGTCTTGAGACACCCTGGCAAGAAGAACCCCAGACTAATGAGCATCTTTGCAATTTTGGGAGATTCTGTGCAAAATTCAGAGTCATGGATTTACACAAAAGATGGCATTTTCTGCATGGAAAAAAATTGCTTCTATGTGGGAATACAGTTTTCTATGCAAAAAAAAAAAGAAAAAAAAGAAAATGCTGTTTGCTGCAGAGAAAAAGCAATTTTTTATGCAAACCAACCAAGAATTTTGTGCCTGAATTACTGCATATTCTGCACTTTAAACAGCTTTGTACAGACAAAACAATATTTCTAAGTTGTTTGTGTTTCTGCATAGAAATGTAATTCTCTGCACAGAAAATTCTTTTTGTTGCACAAAATATGTGCATAACAACCACATGTGAATTTTGCCCAGAATAAGTCCCAGAGTGCAAAGATTTGCATCAGTTTGAACCAAAAAGCTGTTTGCTGCACAGAAAATGCACTTTCCTCTGCAAATCAACTGTGAATTTTGTGCCAAATAAGACCCAAATTACTGCATATTCTGCCCCTGAAGCAGCTTTGTATGCAGAAATCAATATTTCTGTGTTTCAATATTTCTGCAAAATACTTTTTTCTGTGCTAATCATCCTTGCAAGAACTCTGCAGTAGATAAATCCCAAATTACCAAGTTTCTGCATAGAAATCTAATTTCCTGCACAGAAAATACTTTTCACTGCACTGAAAAATGCAACCACATGTGAATTTTGCACAAAATAAGTCCCAAACTGTGAAGATTCGTAACCATCCAAGATTCTTCACAGAGCTTTCCAATACTCGAAACACATGTTTTTCTCACCATTTTTTTGGATATAATTCTGCAAAGTCTCCCCTTCCTGTCTTCGTCTGTCTTCCAAAATCAGACAAATGATCAGGGTGTGTTGTCCAGGGTGGGATGGTTATTAAGAGCCGAAGCTCCGGTGCACCAAAGTTTGGAAGTTCCGTTGTTTCCAGATGAGGGTGGAGAACCTCATAGAGTCACAGAAGCCATAGAGTGATGGAATCATTGAGTTCAATGGGAGGCCATTCAATGGGATGGAGGCATAGAGTCATAGGTTGGAAGAGACCCAAGGGGCCATCCAGTCCAACCCCCTTCTGCCAGGCAGGAAGACACCATCAAAGCTCTCCCTTGGACAGGTGGCCATCCAGCCTCTGCTTAAAAACCTCCAAAGAAGGAGGAGACTCCAACACACTCCACGGAGGCAGCAGCAGATTCCACTGTCTAATGGCCCTGACTGTCTTGAAGTTCTTCCAGATGTTTGGGTGAAATCTCCTTTCCTGACGTTTGAATCCATTGCTCCTTGTCCTAGTTTCTGAAGAAGCAGGAAACAAGCCTGCTTCCTCCTCTACAAGATATCCCTTCAAATATTTAAACCTGACTATTGTATCTCCTCTTAATCTTCTTTTCTGCAGACTAAACATCCCCAGCTCTCTAAGCTGTTTCTCAGAGGGCTTCATGGCTTCCAGACCCTCCACCATTTTGGTTGCCCTCCTCTGGACATGCTCCAGGTTGTCCATCTCCTTCTTGAAATGAGGTGCCCAGAACTGGACAAATGGTTATTCCAGGTGGGATATGACCAAAGCAGAATAGAGTGGGACCATCACCTCCCTCGATCTAGACACCAGACTCCTATTGATGCAACCAAGAATCGCATTGGCTTTCTTGGCTACCGCATCGCACTGCTGGCTCATATTCAGCTTGTGGTCCACCAAGACTCCTAGATCCCTTTCACACGTACTGTCATCATACTCCTATTGATGCACCCCAGAATCACCTTGGCATTTTTAGCTGCCACATCACACTGCTTGCTCACGTCCAGATGGTGGTCCACCAAGACCCCTGGATCCGTTTCACACGGACTGTGGTCCGGCCAGGTGTCTCCAATCCCAGATGTCCATCCGACCTCTGTTTAAAGATCTCCAAAGAAAGAGAGCAGTTGGAAGGGACCTCAAAGTCCATCTAGACCAGCTTCATACTGTGCAGGAATACAAAACTAAGTACGAAAACTCAGTCTCTCCTTTTCTCTTCCTCCTCCTATGCAATCCTTTATTCCAAATTCTCCATCTTTAAAGATCTTCCCAAAATTTCCCACCTGTTATTGGAAACCTCTCAGATTTTGGGCACTCTCATCTCTGAGGGTCTTCCTTTTTTTCCAAGGCAGAAAATGCGGAGTGGCGTAGGATCAATTTAGTTGACTTACGGCCCTGGGAGAGTAATGGATCACTCCGCTGACGCCAAAATCATCTTTCTCGTCCACCTTACCCTTGACGAAGAGCAGGGGCAAATTATCCTTGATTGTTTTAATTATTCAAAGTCGGCTTCGTTTGACAGTTACAAAGGGATTGCTTTTTTTCCTTCTTTCCCCATAAGAACACCGTGTGGGACAAACATCACTGAAATTTCCCCATCTACCATTTCACATTTTTAAATTATATTTTCTTTAATTGTTGTGAGCCATTTTGAGTCCCAAACTTGGGAAAAGCCAGAAAATTAATAATAATAATAATAATAATAATAATAATAATAATAATTTGATCAGGGATTCAAATTCTCTCTCCAAGAATCTAGGAATCAAAGGCAAATACCCAGATACTGTTGCAGGTTCCATATAGTGCTGCTTTTCACAATTGTGATATTGTGCAATATTGTGAGATGTTGTGTTCACAGATAATGTGTTTTTTTTTCAATTATGATATTCTGTGCTATATTGTGCACTATTGCATTCACAGTGTGTTGCTTTTTGCAATTGTAATGTTGTACAATATTGTGCTCACAGACAATGTGTTGCTTGTTGTTGGAAGAAGGAAAAAGAGAAGGGAGTAAAGAAGGAAGAAGGGAGGAAACAGAATAAAGTGGAGGAAAGGAGGAAGGAAGAAAGGAAGGAAGGAAACAATAAAGTAGAAGGAAGAAAAAGAAATACGGAGGAAGGAAAGAGGAAGGAAGGAAGGAAAGAAACAATAAACTAGAAGGAAGAAAAAGAAATGAAGGAAGGAAGGAGGAAGGAAGGAAACAATAAACTAGAAGGAAGAAAAAGAAATGAAGGAAGGAAGGGAGGAAGGAAGGAAACAAAGTGGAAGGAAGAAAAAGAAATATGGAGGAAGGAAGGGAGGAAGGAAGGAAACAATAAAGTAGAAGGAAGAAAAAGAAATACAGAGGAAGGAAGAAGGAAGGAAGGAAACAATAAAGTGGAAGGAAGAAAAAGAAATGAAGGAAGGAAGGAGGAAGGGAGGAAGGAAGGAAGGAAACAATAAAGTAGAAGGAAGAAAAAGAAATACAGAGGAAGGAAGAAGGAAGGAAGGAAACAATAAAGTGGAAGGAAGAAAAAGAAATGAGGGAAGGAAGGAGGAAGGAAGGAAGGAAACAATAAAGTAGAAGGAAGAAAAAGAAATGAAGGAAGGAAGGAGGAAGGGAGGAAGGAAGGAAACAATAAAGTGGAAGGAAGAAAAGAAATACAGAGGAAGGAGGGAAGGAAAAAGAGGAGGAAGGAAGGAAGGGGAATAAAGCGGAAGGAAGGCGGGGCAATGCACAACCAAATGCAAAGACCCCAAAACATGCATTCCCCCAAATCCAGGTTGACCCAAACTGAGCCCGTTGCCACTGTTTGGGGGTTCAGGGGCGGGGCTGGGGAGTCTGCCGTGTTTCCAGCACCCCCTGGCAGAGAAGAGGGGGGCGATGGGAAGGATTTCCCCCTTCCTCGCCGTTTCTCCTTCCCTTCGCACTTTCCCGCCAGAGGGAGGGCCCCCCTCGCCGGCACGGCTCCGAAGGGGCCAGCCATAATCATCTCTCTTCCCCGCCCCTCTTTCTTTCCTGGAGACAATGGGCCCCATTGAAGGAGGGACAGGGCGGATAAAGAGGGCCTCTCCAGCTTTGCCTTTTGGAGAGATTGGATATCCGCCTCGGAGCGGACAGGCACTGGGTGCGCGTATTTGTGCGTGTGTGAGCCAGATCCACCCTGTGGGAAGGCGGGAAAAACCTAAAAGCTTCTGAATCTGTACGCCTGTGTGTCTTCGTGTGAACTCGGCCCAGTGGCTGGTAATTTTGAAACTGACGTATTTGGGGGGGCCAGGAAGTGCCTTGCCTTTTTTTTTTCCCCCTGCAAAAATATTTGTTACTCTCTGTAATATTTTGCTGCATTTTTTTTGCACACTATGTACATTTTTTGTCATGCAAAATGCATTTGCAATACATATTTGCAAAATGCGTTTGCAAAATGTATTTGCAATAGTTTGTCACAGGACTTGGGTCCGGGTTATCCGGGGGACTGTAGTCTCCTCAAATGAGCCCTCCCAGGCCTTGAGATCTTTTGAGAGGACCCTTCCCCCTCTCCCACCACCCTTACCTGGACATTGGGACACAGGAGGGAACGGGGCCTTTTCGGTGGCTGCTTCCCAGCTCTCAAACTCCCTTCCTAGAGAGTCTGAACTGGGACTTTCTTTGCTTCCCTTCTGTAGGCGATCCAGCGGACCCGATTAGCCGCCACCGTGAGGAATTAATTAGCTGGCATCCTGCCTGTTGCATAATTTCCCTTGCAGGAAGCGGGGCAGAGAATGGAAGAGAAATAAAAAGGAGGGAAGAAAGGGGAGGAAAAGGAAGGGAGGGAGGGCAGATGGGCAGGAGGGAGGGAGGGAGGGAGGGAAGGAGGAAGGAAGTAAAAGGAGGAAGGGCAGAAGGAAGGAAGGAAGCAAGGAAGTAAAAGGAAGAAGGAAGGAAGGAGGGAAGGGAAGGAAGGAAAAGGAAGAAAGGACGAAGGAAGGAAGGATGAAGGAAAAGGACAACAGGAAGAAGGAAGGGAAGGAAGGAGAGAAGGAAGGAAAACGGGGAAAGGAAGAATGAAGGAAGGAAGGGAAGGAAGGAAAGAAAGAAAAGGAGGAAAGGAAGAAGGAAGAAGGAAGGGAGGGAAGGAAGGAAAGAAAGGAAAGAAAGAAAAAGAGGAAAGGAAGGAAAAGGAGGAAAGGAAGAAGGAAGGAAGGATGGAAGGAAGGAAAGAAAGAAAGGAAAGAAAGAAAAGGAGGAAAGGAAGGAAAAGGAAGGAAGGAAGGAAGGAAGGAGGGAGGGAGGGAGGGAGGGAGGGAGGGAGGGAGGGAGAGAAGGAAGGAAGGAAGGAAGGAAGGAAGGAAGGAAGGAAGGAAGGAAGGAAGGAAGGAAAAAGAGGAAAGGAAGAAAAGACAAAGGAAGGAAGGATGAAGGAAAAGGACAACAGGAAGAAGGGAGGAAGGAAGGAAGGAAGGGAAGAAAGGAGAGAAGGAAGGAAGGAAAAAGGAGACAGGAAGAAGGAAGGAAGGATGGAAGGTGGGAAGGAAGGAAGGAAAGAAAGAAGGAAGGAAAAGGAGGAAAGGAAGAAGGAAGAAGGAAGGGAAGGAAGGAAAGAAAGAAAGAAAAGGAGGAAAGGAAGGAAAAGGAGGAAAGAAAGAAGGAAGGAAGGAAGAAAAGAAAGAAGGAAGGAAAAGGAGGAAAGGAAGAAGGAAGGAAGGATGGAAGGAAGGAAGGAAAGAAAGAAAGAAAGAAGAAAGGAGGGAGGGAAGGAAGGAAGGAAGGAAGGAAGGAAGGAAGGAAGGAAGGAAGGAAGGAGGGAGGGAGGGAGGGAGGGAGGGAGGGAGGGAGGGAGGGAAGGAAGGAAGGAAGCAAGGAAGGAAGGAGGGAGGGAGGAGGGAGGGAGGGAGGGAAGGAAGGAAGGAAGGAAGCAAGGAAGGAAGGAAGGAAGGAAGGAAGGACGCAAGGAAGGAAGAAGGAAATTTTCAGCACCTGCAAAGGGTTATTTTTATCCACAAACTCTCTGGGAAGGAAGAGAGAGGGTGGGATGGAGGGACGAGAACGAAAGAAGAACTACGCAGTTCTTGCCAAAGTTGGATTTGTTGCGAGTCTCCCAGAGCGTTAGCCCGTTTCTTTCCCTTGGAAATTCTACGAAGGCTAAAACGGTTGGGAATGAGCGTTCTTCAGCAGAGAAAGCAGGCCCCAAATGCCGCGTGGCTTCCCTGAACCGAAACATAGGCCGTCTCTGCGCGATGTCGCCCTCCCGCAACAGCGGCGGGTTGTTTCTGGTGTGGGAGTTGTGCTACCGCACAACACTGTTGCTCTCCCATCCCCAGGCGTTGCAGAAAAAAATCAGTCAAGAGCCTCCTTTAGCGCTTCCATCTCGTCAGCCGGCACCATAGACTATAATATAACCTATTATTACTCTATCCTTTAACCATCCTGGCATCTTAAGTTTTGACTAGATATTCCATTGTTCTGGGATCATTAATATTCTCTTTCGATCTCTTTTTGTTCTGTGATTAAAACAGATCGAGACATACTTCGATTAACAAAGCACCTGACAAAATAAACTTCTTTTAATAAAGGCTTCTGCACCTCTCTAGCCCCTCTTTTGCTCCTCATCCTCTGTCAAGCTGGATTTTTTTTGGCGCCATCAGCATGGGGAGCATGGGGAGGGAGGTCTGGAGAGAGACACACACTCGCAGTGTTTTGGTGCAGCGGTGAGTGTGCGGTAAATGATGCAATAAAAATTGCCTTGCAAGTTTTGGGGACGCCATGAATTGCCCAGGGTTTTCTAAGGCAAGGAATCTTCAGAGGCGGTTTTGCCAGTTTCTTCCTCTGAAATAGAGCCTACATTAGCACCTGGGATTCGTGGGAGGTTTCCCATCCAGGAACTAACCAGGGATGAACCTGCTTAGCCTCCATGATCAGATGGGATTGGTTCCTTTGTGTATGTGCCTTCAAGTTCCCTGTGGACTCATGGAGACCCCATGAATTTCACGGGGTTTTCAAAAGCAAGGAATACTCAGAGGTGGTTTTTCAGTTCCTTCCTTTAAAATACAACGTACGGCACCCGTACTTCATTGGAGATGTTTAAACAGAGGTTGGATGGATATCTTTCAAGAATTGCTTTAATTGTGGATTCTTGCATGGCAGAAGGGGGATGGACTGGATGTCCCTTGGGGATCCCATTCCAACTCTAAGATCCTACGATTCAAAATGACCTTGCCAGATTAGAGAGCTAACAAAATAATTTTTTACAAGGAGAAATGTAGGGTATTACACTTAGGAAGAAAGAATAAAATGCATGGATATAGGATGGGGGACATCTGGCTGGAAAACAGTATGTATGAAAGAGATCTAGGAGTCTTAGTGGGCCACATACTGAAGATGAGCCAGCAGTGTGATGCGGCAGCTAAAAAAGCCAATACGATTCTGGGCTGCATCAATAGCAGTAGAGTGTTGAGATCAAGGAAAATAATAATACCCTTTTACTCTGCTTTGGTTAGACCTCACTTGGAACCCTGTGTCCAGTTCTGGTCACCATAATTCAAGAAAGATATGGACAAGCTGGAGCATGTCCAAAGGAAGATGACCAAAATGGTGGAGGGTCTGGAAGCTATGAAGCCCCGTGAGGAGCAGCTGAGGGAGCTAGGTGGGTTTAGCCTGGAGAAGAGAAGGTTAAGAGAGGACACGATAGCCATGTTTAAATATTTGAAGGGATGTCATGTTGAAGATGGAGCAAGCCTGTTTTCTCCTGCCTCAGAAACTAGGACACGGTGCAATGGGTTCAAATGACAAGAAAAGAGATTCCACCTAAAGATCAGGAAAAATTTCCTGACGGTCAGAGCCGTTCAACAATGGAATCTGCTGCCTCCATGGAGTGTGGTGGGGTCTCCTCCTTCCTTGGAGGTTTTTAAGCAGTGGCTGGGGGGCCGTCTGTCGGGAGTGCTTTGATGGGTGTCCCTGCATGGCAGGGGGTTGGACTGGGTGGCCCCTGGGGGTCTCTCCTGACTCTAGGATTCTATGATTCTAATGCACTACCATTGAGCAGAAAAGCAAAAAACTATTTGTTGTCTTTCATCGCTGAATTCCATTTTCCCACGGCTGGAACGACAAATCCCACTTAACACAACACTCTGCACAACAACCAGTGTGCGTTGTGTTTTCCTGGGGGAGGGAAAAAAAAAAGGGGGGAAGAGCAGAAATGTTTGGAAAAGTGGAGACTGCAGACAGCCAAAATCCAGCGAAGGAGTGCAGGGGGAGAAAAAAAGGAGTTTTCTTTTTGGCCTTTGCTTTCCTTCGCGGTTCCTTGGACGCATTTATGAGCCATTACGTCGATATATTGCAAATTGATGAGGTATCTCCGATTCTCTTCTTTTTTTTCCCCCCTCGAATCTCTCTGCAAATATAATAACCGTCTGGCTTTGGATCTGGCTGCCGATCAGGTTAATTCCGCCTAATCCCCAGGAGTCCATTTTTGGGATTATTCTTTGGTTTGGAGTCCCCCCCCCTCTCTCTCTTTCTCTCTCTCTGCACCCTCTGGTCCAAAGACCACCCACCCAAAAGCTGGCCTGGCGGAGAACACTGAAGCCTTTGAGTTGCTCCTGGTCTGAGAGAGAGCAGAAAATAAAAACGTAGAAGAGAGAGAGAGAGAGAGAGAGAAGCAGATTTGAGCCCAGCTGTGTCAATGTTTTTGGAGCACCGAGATGTTGTACGGCCGCCAAGACAAGCCGGGCTGGAGTTGTTTTTGGCAGGGCCGCTCGCCTGGACCCCCGCCTGAGGAATGCCAGCATCCCTCTCAAAATATGACGGTTTGCAATTTGGAAAACGAGCCGGCGGGAACCGCACGGCGGGTCGTCTGACTTAGCAGCCCTTCGTGGAAAACCGGGGCGCGCCCAGAGACGGATCTAAGGTGGGGCGAGCAGGGCGGGTGCCCCGGGTGGCGACGCTCGGGAGCCCCACCAAAGCCACGCTGGAAGATTCGGAGGAGGAGGAACCATTGGATCCTAGAGTTGGAAGAGACCCCAGGGGGCCATCCAGTCCAACCCCTTTCTGCCATGCAGGAACACCCATCCAAGTGCTCCCTTGGACAGGTGGCCACCAGCCTCTGCTTAAAAGTCTCCAAAGAAGGAGGAGACTCCACCACACTCCGTGGAGGCAGCAGCAGATTCCACTGTCCAACTGCTTTGACCGTCAGGGAGTTCTTCCTGAGGTTCAGGTGGAATCTCCTTTCATAGAATCCTAGAATCCTAGGGTTGGAAGAGACCCCCGGGGCCATCGAGCCCAATCCCCTGCTGTGCAGGAACACCCACCAAAGCATTCCCGATAGGTGGCCACCCAGCCTCTGCTTAAAAGTCTCCAAAGAAGGAGGAGACTCTACCACACTCCAAGGCAGCAGATTCCACTGCCGGACAGCTCTGACCGTCAGGAAGTTCTTCCTGAGGTTCAGGTGGAATCTCCTTTCCTGCAGCTTGGATCCATTGTTCCTCGTCCTGGTCTCTGGAGCAGCAGAAAACAAGCCCAATCCCTCCTTGACATGACATCCCATCAAATATTTAAACATGGCTATCATGTCCCCTCTTAACCTTCTCTTATGCAGACCAAACATACCCAGCTCCCTCAGCAGCTCCTGATAGGGCCTCATGTCTTCCAGACCCTCCACCATTTTAGTCGCCCTCCTCTGGACACGCTCCAGCTTGTCCATATCCTTCTTGAACTGAGGTGCCCAGAACTGGACACAGGTTTATTCCAGAGGAGGTCTGACCAAAGCAGAATAGAGGGGTTACCATTACCTCCCTCAATCTGGACACCGTACTCCTATTGATGCAACCAAGAATCATCTTGGCTTTCTCAGCTGCCGCATCACACTGCTGGCTCATGTTCAGCTTGTGGTTCACCAAGACTCCCAGATCCCCTTCGCATAGACCATCGTGTCCCCCATCCTATATTTGTGGATTCCACTTTTTCTGTCTAAGTGCAGGACCTTACATTTCTCTCTGTTGAAATTCATTTTGAGAGTCTTGGCCCGGCTCTCCAATCTGTTAAGGTAGCGGTGCAACCTCCACACTTGCTTTAGGTGCTGTTTATGCTTGATATTCCTCTGGCATGCACCACAATGCTCCCTGAAATGGCCAGTTCAGCACACTGGCACAGAAGGAGGTGGAATTTTGTTTGCAAACTAGTGCAGAAGACTCTCTCGTTGTCCAAATTTGGCAGGCCTAGTTTGAAATCATCCTCTCTCATCCCACTTTTTTGGCTGCTTTTAACATGTCCCGGTTTCTTTCTTCTCCTCCCGTCTTCTCAGTTTGTCCTTGGCTCATGTAAGTGGCTGCAAGGTGAGTCCAAAGCACCAAAGGTGTTTGGCTCAATAAATTTAAAATTTAATAATGGCGTGCCATCTTCAGCCACACTCCATGCGTGTCCTGGTTTTTGTCTGTGAAACGTTGGAGGGTCTAATTATTTTGCAAACTTAAGGGCAATACATTTCATACCTTCCAACTGTTCTGGTTGGACAGGGAAAGTTCTGATTAACCCTTCGATGTCCCATTTTTCTCAGCTGCTTTGCATATGATTTCATTTCTCTCTCCTGAACTAACAGAAGAACTGATTTATTAAACAAATAAATAAGTGAGGAGATGCCACCCGAACATTGGAAATAACTTCTTTACTGTAACAAGGTTGGTGGACCGACCTTCTTTGGAAGTTTTTAGAGAAAGGTTGAATGGGCATCTTTCATAGGACCATGAAGTTGGAAGATACCCCAAGGGTCATCCAGTCCAACCCCATTCTACTCTTCAGGAAGACAGCATCAAAGGACTGTAGACAGATGGCCATCCAGCCTCTCTTTGGAAGCCTCCAAAGAAGGAGGAGACTCCACCACATTCCATGGAGGAAGCGGCGGATTCTTTACTTTACTTTTGGCCATCTGTCCAGAGTCTTTCCTGCATGGCAGAATGCGGTTGGACTGGATGGCCCTCAGGGGCCTCTTCCAACTTCATGGTCCCATGAAAGGTGCTCATCCAACCACTCTCCAAAAACATCTAAAGGAGGAGACTGCACCACACCCCATGGAGGCGGCAACAGATTCTTTACTTTACTTCTGGCCATCTGTCCAGAGTCCTTCAGTGGTGTCTTCTTGCACAGCAGAACAGGGTTGGACTGGATGGCCCTTGGAGTCTCTTCCAACTTCATGGTCCTATGAAAGGTGCTTATCCAACCATTCTCCAAAAACCTCTAAAGAAGGAGACTCCACCACACTCCACGGAGATGTAAACGGATTCTTTACTTTACTTCTAGGCATCTGTCCAACTCCTTTGACGGTGCCTTCCTGCATGGCAGAACAGGGTAGGACTGGATGGCTCTCAGGGTCTCTTCTAACTTCATGGTCCCATGAAAGGTGCTCATCCAACCTCTGCTGATAAGCCTCCAAAGAAGAGACCTCATCATACTCCTTTGAGGCAACAGTGGATTCTTTAGTTTAATTCTGGGCATCCGTCCAACTCCTTTCACGTTGTCTTCCTGCATGGCAGAACAGGGTTGGATTGGATGGCTGTCAGACTCTCTTCCAATTTCATGGTCCTATGAAAAGTGTTCATCCAACCTCTGTTGAAAAACCTCCAAAGAAGGAGGAGACTCCATCAGACTCCCTTGAGGCAGCAGTGGATCCCACTCTCAAACTGCTCTTACTCTCAGGAAGTTCTTCCTAGGGTTTAGGCGGAACCTCTTTTCCTGGCGTTTGAATCCATTGCTCCTTGTCCTGGTCTCTGGAGCAGCAGAAAACAAGCTAGCCCCATCTTCCATCAGACATCTCTTCAAATATTTTGGCTACCACATCACCGTGGGGGTACTTTAGTTGTGGATTCTTGCTTGACAGAAGGTTGGACTAGATGGATTTGGGGTCTCTTTCTCGTTCTGAACTCCTATGATTCTTTGAGGAAACTATTTGGAATCGTTTGAGAGGGTTCCTCAGCCCTTTCATGGAGCAACAATTCCCACAATCCCCTCTTGTCTATGTCTGTTGTCAAGCTAGAGTGTGAAATAAAAACCGTCAGAAGAGCAACAGGCAACACTAATTTTACTCATCCGCAACCTGTATTTTCTGCAAAATTGGGACTTAGGGTGGCTGACGAAAATCAAAAAAGACGCAGATAAAAGACATTAAACCCAAATCAGCAAATTGTTGGAGAAGTCACACTGCTAATGCTTCCTGGACACATATATTTTGGAGTTGCTCCATGCATTTTTTTGGGGGAAGTAAATTTGCATTGGGAAAGTTCTTTGATATTCAGGAACATGGTGTTCTTTTTTTTTTTTTTTGAGTTATTTACCTGTTTCTTGGAAATTAACAAATGGCCAACAACAGCAGATTTCTACTACTACTACTACTACTACTACTATTATTATTTTTATTTGAAAGATGTATTTATACTCCAAGACATAGTTTCCACTATCTCTACAATTCTCCATATAAATATATTAATTAAAAGAAGAAGAAAAATATACATATAAATCTTCTGAGATTTCTCCAGCCCCTTTGACTGCTAAAATTAACACTTCATTACTGGAAAGATAATTTTTCTCCACCTGTGATCCAAATGGATAGGAAGGTCTTACAACACTTGCAAAGTTTTAAATAATGACGCATAGGTGAAATTTGCAAATAGGCTTGTATTTGGTCAACTTTTGCAGAAATTTATGACAACTGTGGTTATTATTTTTTCCTCTCCTTTTGCATTTTTTATTTTCCTGCTGTTGTTATACTGGGATAATATTATTGTATGCAACTGAAATCCCTTTTGGAAGTAAATAAAAATAAAGAGATTTGGATTTATTTATGCACAACATAAATACCTATATTTATGTTAAATTTTGCCAAATTCCAACACAATGCATGGCATGTGGATATTGTTGCCAGTTCAGAACCTCTCTGGCTGTCAGTTTTTTGGGACAAAATCTAGCGAATTGGCCCCGGGTGATGTCGTTGGACACCAGATCCTGTCTGATATTGGAAGGTAAGCAGGGTCAGCCCTGGTTAGAACTTAGATGGGAGACTGCCAACCAATACCAGGTGCTGTAGGCTCTCCTCTTGGGGTTGCCATAAATCAACAGGTGACTTGAAGCCCTAAATACCCAAAAGGCACCATATTCCATCTGATCTTGGAAGCTAAACAGGGTCACCCCTGGTTAGAACTTGGACGAGAGACCGCCAACCAACAGCAGTGGCTCTTCTTATGGGGTTGCCATAAGTCAGCAGGTGACTTGCAGGCCTAAATACCCAAAAGACACCAGACCCTATGTGATCTTGGAAGCTAAGCAGGGTCAGCCCTGGTTAGAACTTGGATGGGAGACCAAAATGAGTCTGAGATGCTGTAGGTTCTATTTCAGAGGAAGGAACTGGCAAAATCACTTCTGAGGACTCCTGACCTAAGAAAACCCTATGAGAAATTCATGGGGTAACCTTAAGTCAACAGGAGACTTGAAGGCCTAAATACCCAAAAGGCACTAAATTCCACCTGATCTTAGAAGCTAAGTAGGGTCAGCCCTGGTTAGAACTTGGATGGGAGACCACCAATGAGTTCCAGGCACTGTAAGCTATATTTCAGAGTAAGGAATTGGCAAAACCACCTCTGAGGATTCCTTGCCTGAGAAAACCCTACAAAATTCCAGGGGTCGTCATAACTCAACATACAACTTGAAGGCACGTATTCACACCCAAGTGGATGCAAAGTGGAATGGAAGGTGAGCTCTCACAATGACCCAGGAGGGAAAGAGAAGGCAAATAAAATGGAGAATCTTTGCAAGTTTTAGCAACAGTTTGGCACACTCTCTGGCCATGTGGCAGCAAACTCCTTCCATCTGCAGGAGAAGAGAATGAATTAAACACAAAGAGGGGTCACTAAACATGGGCAGAGTTCGTTGCATCACAAATTGTTATTCCCATGACACCGTCGTCTTCCACCGGCCCCGATCCTCCATTGCTTTTGGGGTCTCTCTGGCCAAAAGGCAACCATTCCCGCTTCCGTGCCGAAATGGTGCTAACTACGTCCATATCCGCACTAGACTGTTATAGTGCTATTATTCCACTTTCAACCTCCTATGGAATCCTGGGCTTTGCAGTTTAAGGAGGGGCCTTTAGAATTCGCAGACAGAGGGCTCTTTGGCCTCAGGAAACTACAAACCCCAGAACTCCACTGGATGTTGAAAGTGGAATAATAGCAGTATAAGAGTGTAGTGCGGAAACGGAGAGAATCAGAAAGATAGAGAGAGAGACCAAGTGGCTGAATTGCAACTCCTTCCCAAATGCTCCTAAAATGTTAATAGGCTGTAAATTACTTTCCCGTAGTTTTAATAGCTCGAAAGATAAGCTCTTCTTTTTTAATTTTTTTTGGGCGAGGGGAAGTCCGGAGCTTGTCTTTCCTTTATTGCTGCCAATATGAGATTGAGAGAGAAACAGGAGTCGCCGTGGCAAACTCATACCGGTTTCATAGCTGCTGTTTTATTCATAAGGGTTTGCCTTGCGACAAGCGGAGTTGGCACTCCCTTTCGCATGCCGACAGAGAGATGGGGGAACGGAGACCCCTCTCCGGTGAAGGAGGCGAGAAGAAGACACTGTATCACAATTGCAAAGTGCAAATAGAATAATAGAATCACAGAATCAAAGAGTTGGAAGAGACCAATGGGGCCATCCAGTCCAACCCCGTTCTGCCATGGAGGAAGACACCATCCAAGCCCTCCCTTGGACAGAGGGCCACCCAGCCTCTGCTCAAAAACCTCCAAAGAAGGAGGAGACCCCACCACGCTCCACGGAGGCACCAGCAGATTCCACTGCCGGACAGCTCTGACCATCGGGAAGTTCTTCCTGAGGTTCAGGTGGAACCTCTTTTCCTGCAGCTTGAATTCATTGCTCCTTGTCCTGGTCTCTGGAGCAGCAGAAAACAAGCTTGCTCCATCTTCAACATGACATCCCTTCAATTATTTAAACATGGTTATCATGTCCCCTCTTAACCTTCTCCTCTGCAGACTAAACATCCCCAACTCCCTCGGGTGCTCCTCAGAGGGCTTCATGGCTTCCAGACCTTCCACCACTTTGGTTGCCCTCCTCTGGACACCTTCCAGCTTGTCAATCTCCTTCTTGAATTGGGGTGCCCAGAACTGGACACAATATTCCAGATGAGGTCTAACCAAAGCCGAATAGGGTCGTGTTATTACTTCCCTTGATTTAGACACCATTCTCCTATTGATGCAACCAAGAATTGCACTGGCCCTTTTAGGTGCCGCACCACACTGCTGGCTCGTGGTCAGCTTGTGGTCCGCCAAGAGTCCTGGATCCCTTTCACACGTCCTGCTATCCAGCCATGTGTCCCCCATCCTATATTTGTGCATTCCAGTTTTTCTGCCTAAGTACAAGACCTGGCATTTCTCCCTGTTGAGATTCATTTTGTGAGCTTTGGCCCAGCTCTCCAATCTGTCAAGGTCATTTTGGATTCTGATCCTGTCCTCTGGGGTGTTAGCAACCCCTCCCAATTTGGGGTCATCTGCAAATTTGACCAGCAAGCCCTCCTCTTCTTCATCCAAGTCATTGATGGAGATCTTGAATAGCCCTGGGCCCAGGACGGAACCCTGTAGAACACGGTTAGTGGCTGCAGACTGGGGCAGAGACCAAATGGTTTGCCCCACCTTGGACATTCCTCTCCAAACTCCCTGGACCTGGCTTGGAAAATATCTTTGGCCAAGGATGAACCTTGTTTGGCCCAGACTGGGGAAGCAGGGGTTAAACTAATGGAGAGAAAATTTGCAATTCCCCCTTTTTTGGGTTTTTTACTCCAACCTAGGAAGCATGAAAGAGATAAGGAGGAAGAGGCATAGAAGCAAAGTAATCTTGCTTTCCTCCGCACCCAAAACAGGACCAGACTTGCCTTGCTTTTGCTTCCTTGCACCGCTTTTGGGGGAGAGAAAATTCCTCCCATACCTGAGGGATTAACCAGGGGCAGAAAGGATTCCAGGCCAGGTGAGTGAAGAGGGACACCTGCAAGCGAACAGAAATGGCCACGGGGAGATAACAAATGAGAAAGACGAGAGGGAAGGCTCCCTGGCCCAGGGGAGATTATTATTATTTCTGCATTCCTGGATGCGGAAAAGAATATTATCACAGAGCCCTGATGGAGAATGACTACAGAATTATTTTTGCAGAATAGAATATTGCTGCAGAACTACAGCCGCTTGCATAGAACATTATTATAGAATTATTATTGCAGAATAGAATATTGACACAAAATTGCTGCTTAGAATATTATTGCAGAATACAATATTACTGCAGAACCACCGCTGCATGCATAGAGCGTTATTACAGAATTATTATTGCAGAATAATGTATTACTGCAGAACTACTGCTGCATGCATAGAGCATTATTACAGAATTATTATTGCAGAATAATGTATTACTGCAGAACTACTGCTGCATGCATAGAGCATCATTACAGAATTATTGTTGCAGAGAAATTTATTACTGCAGAACTACTGCTGCATGCGTAGAGCATTATTACAGAATTATTCTTGCAGAATAATTTATTACTGCAGAACTACTGCTGCATGCATAGAGCATTATTACAGAATTATTCTTGCAGAATAATTTATTACTGCAGAACTACTGCTGCATGCATAGAGCATTATTACAGAATTATTCTTGCAGAATAATTTATTACTGCAGAACTACTCCTGCATGCATAGAGCATTATTACAGAATTATTCTTGCAGAATAATTTATTACTGCAGAACTACTGCTGCATGCATAGAGCATTATTACAGAATTATTCTTGCAGAATAATTTATTACTGCAGAACTACTGCTGCATGCATAGAGCATTATTACAGAATTATTCTTGCAGAATAATTTATTACTGCAGAACTACTCCTCCATGCATAGAGCATTATTACAGAATTATTCTTGCAGAATAGAATAGTACTGCAGAACTTCTGCTGCATGCATAGAATATTATTACAGAATTATTATCACTGAATAGATTATTCCTGCAGAACTACTGCTGCATGTACAGAACATTATTGCAGAATTATTGCTGCAGAATAGAATGTTGACCCAAAATTGCTGCATAGAATATTATTGCAGAATAATTATTGCGTAAGTGCTGCTGCATCATAGAACATTATTACAGAATTCTTACTGCAGAATAGAATATTAATACAAAACTGCTGCGTAGAACATTACTGCAGAATTATTATCACAGAATAGACTATTAACACAAAATTGCGACATAGAATATTATTGCAGAATTATTACTGTAGAACAGAGTATTATTGCAGAACTACTGCTGCATGCATAGAACATTATTGCGGAATTCTTACCACAGAATAAACTATTAACACAAAACTATCGCTGCACGGAATGTTGCTGCAGAATTATAACGGCAGAATAAAATGTAATTGCAGAATTGTTGCAGAATGCTATCGGACAACCGTTGGTGAATATGATTGCTTGAACTTTTTGCAGATTAGGGAAGCCTTGGTTATGCCACTCCTTCCCTCAAAGCAAGACTGAGACACTTACTTTCCGGGTGCGGCTTTCGGGGAAAGAAAAGGCAAAAGGGATGATATTTCCCCAAAGGAGCATCATGAGAAAGTGCTCCTGTGGGGCGAAATGGCATTTCTTTTGCGTTTTCCCCCACCGAGAGCGTTACTTTCCAGGTGCTACTTGTGGGGAAAGGGAAAAGGAAATTATTCTCTAGCCCTGCCTCCTATTCATAAACTTCCTTTAGGAAACTCCAGTTTCTTCTACTCTCCCGGCACTCAGCACACTGCTCCTGGAGAGAGTGGAGAGATTTCTTCCTGGGGGCAAGTGATTTTTGGGGGGTGCCAGAAGGTTCTCTTCTGGCCCAGAGATAGTCAACATCTTCATCAATGAGTTGGACGAAGGCGTAGAGGGCATGCTGGTCAAATTTGCAAATGACCCCACATTGGGAGAGGTTGCGAATACCCCAGAGGACAGGATCAGAATCCAAAATGACCTGGACAGATTGGAGAGCGGGGCCAAAGCTCACAAAATGAGTTTCAACAGACAGAAATGTAAGGTCCTGCACTTTGGCAGAAAAAATTGTATGCACAAATAGAGGAGGGGGGACACGTGGCTGGATTACAGTCCGCGTGGAAGGGATCTAGGAGTCTTGGTGGACCACAAGCTGACCATGAGCCAGCAGTGTGATGCGGCAGGCAAGAAAGCCGACACGATTCTGGACTGCATCAATAGAAGTATGGTGTCTACGTGGAAGAAAGTAATAGTACCACTCTATTCTGCATTGGTTAGACCTCATCTGGAATAATCCTGTGTCTGGTTCTGGGCACCTCAATTCAAAAAGGAGATGGAGAAGCCGGAAGGTGTCGAGAGGAGGGCAACAAAAATGGTGGAGGGTCTGGAAGCCATGAAGCCCTCTGAGAAATGTTTTAGGGAGCTGGGGATGTTTAATCCGCAGAAGAGAAGGTTGAGAGGGGACATGAGAGCGATGTTTAAATAATTGAAGGGATGTCAAGTTGGAGATGGAGCAAGCTTGTTTTCTACTGCTCCAGAGACTAGGTCAAGGAGCAATGGATTCAAGCTGCAGGAAAAGAGATTCCACCTGAACCTCAGGAAGAACTTCCAGGCGGTCATGGAGGCTAATCTGCTGCCTCCATGGAGTGTGGTGGGGTCTCCTCCTTCTTTGGAGGCTTTTAAGTAGAGGCTGGATGGCCATCTGTTGGGAGTGCATTGGACGGTGTCTTCCTTCATGGCAGAAGGGGGTTGGACTGGGCGGCCCCCGGGGTCTCTTCCAACTCCGTGATTCCATGATTCTATGATACTCCACAGACCATTAACAAGCCTCCTTTCCTTTGCATTCTCTACTCAAATAATAAGGGATAAAAGTGAGCAACTCATGAGCAACTTTAGACAAATAGAGCTTCTTCTCTGGTGGTCTTCCCCCGTGGCCTCCCATCCAAGTCCTAACCAGGGCTGACCCTGCTTAGCTCCCAGATCAAGACAGGACCTGATAGATCCCTTAGGGTATTCAGCTCCCTGCAGGTTGCAACCCACTTGCAAATTCCTCCTATGTTGCAAAGAGAACCGTTTGGCTGTGCAACCTCATTGCTCTCCAAGAGGAGCCGTGAAAGCTCAGCAATGCTTTCCATCCAGCGCATAATGCCGGGTGTCCCCCCCCCGCCATTTCCCTTCCCTTCTCCCTCCCTCCCTCCCTCCATCTTCTCATGACACACTCCCTTGTGTCGGGCCGCATTCCCAGGGCGTTCCCTTCTCCATAAATCCACCGCCAAATGACTCCATCGCTACATCAGCATCTCACGCTGGGGGGAAAATGGGGAAGGAGGAAATAATCAGGAGGCCGCTGAGATGTTTATTGCGCATGGTTTCAGGCTGCTGTGCTTGCAGTGGAGTGTTTGTGCGTGTGCCTAAAGAGGGGAAGAGCACAAGCAAGTCCTGTGGCATTTTCAAGATTGCAAAACCACCGGAGACCTGGCAGGTTAAGTAGTGGAAATAAAAATACAGAATTAAACACACACACACACACACATCTGGCAGCTTAGAATAACATCATCTTAGCATTGGAAGGGGTGCCCTCAAAGGCCATCTAGTCAAACCTCATTTTGGCATGCAGACATTCATGCCAAATCCCCTGCTGTGCAGGAATCTGTAGGCAAAACATCCCCAGGAGAGATCCACGCAAACTTAGTTTTAAGCTCTCCGAAGAAGAACCTGCAAAACAGTCTTTTTTCATCATGAAACAGCCCTTATTAGAAGGAAACGAAAATGGAATGCACAAATATAGGATGGGAGACACATGGCTGGACAACAGGACATGTGAAAGGGATCCCGGAGTCTTGGTGGACCACAAGCTGAACATGAGCCAGCAGGGTGATGCAACAGCTAAAAAGGCCAATGCGATTCTAGGCTGCATTGACAAGAGTCTAGTGCTGAAATCAAGGGAAGCAATAATGCCACTTTATTCTGCTTTGGTCAGACCTCATCTGGAATAACGTGTTGTCATTTAAACAGCTAATTCTTCCCTTCTAACTTTTGTGGTTTTGTTCTGTCGTAGTCATTTGGTCTGCAATACAGATGTCTCTCAGTGAACGAACCTTCTGACTTTAACAGAAAAATTTGGGAACCAGGAGGAGAAATAATAGGGAAGGAGAAAGGAAGGAAAAAGAAGACCTTTCAGGAAATTTTTAGTCCAAAGCAATACGCAAATGTGGAAAGAAACCACCAGGTAAGAGAAACCTTGCAGAAGTAAGCAAAAGCACGCTGAGACTTCTAGGGACTTTGGAAGTCTTCTTCCTTTTTCATTCACCAGCCTCTATGTTTCCTTAGGTATCTATTTTTGGGAGCCAAATTTACAGATCTTTGCCTTTCAAACATGCTGGAGGTAGCTGGTGACACTGGCTAACATGCTTTCCCCCCTTTTCTCTCTGTTTTGCTCTTTGCACATGCTCAGTAAGGGATTTCTGGAGGCAGCTGCATTTTACCTTACCTATTGCAGGCTGGCATGCATGGCTACCATAGGATTGGCTAGAGCAGAATCCCATTGTTTCCCAACCCAAACTTTATTGTATTCTTTCATGAAACGCACACACCATTGCAACCCAACCTCATAAAGTCTGTTTCTGCAGCCCTCCTTCATCCTCCTCCTACTGCTGATGCTGCTAAAAAATCTTCCAACTGGACAGAGGACGAGGAAGAAAAATGCTTTGAAAACAGGAGCTTCTTTGTCAAAGGTTTTACAAACTGAGCTGTGTCTGTAATATTATATCACAAAGCAGAACTTACCCTGCTCTTGCTACCTGCTTCCTCTTCCTTGGTCACGGGCATCATCTGTAATAAATTCCCACCCGTGTCCCAAAAATCCGGTTTCCTTAAAAGCAATGTCCTTTGTAATTGCTGGTGACACCACACACTGCATATCTGTTATTTCAGCCTCGGCCGATGATCGGAGAACAGCCAAGCATGGCGACCGAGGTAATGAAATGAAACGAAATGAAGATTTGCACTCGAGATTTTCCACCTGCTCTACACCGGAGGGTTTGCATCTGAGCTTTGTGACTGGAAAATTTGAGGTTTCTGCACCTAAGCGGAATGTTTTGCACCCGAGGTTTTGTATGTGAGGTTGTGAGTCTGAGATGTTGCACTTGACGGTTTTTCAGATTTTCACTTTTTTACCTGTTTGGACCTGAGGTTTGGCGTCTGAGATCTTGTGCTTTATGCATCTGAGATTCAGTAGCTCAGCTTTTCCACCAAAAGGTGCTTTTTTTTTTCTTCCAGAGGTTTTGTACCAGAGGAATTGAACCTGAGATTTGGCACCTGAGTTTTTATTTTTTCACCTGAAGCTTTGCATGAGAGATGAGGAGCCCAGGGTCTCCTCCTGTACCTGGGTGATTTTCCACTCCTATGTCCCCAACTCCTGCTTTCTTCTGACCAGCGAAGAGCCATTTTGGGGGTATGCCTCAGCTAAAATAGAGCAGGCCTCTAAAAATGGCAGTAACTCCTCTATTCTCCTCTACAGTCCCTCTCAAAATGGCAACAGGTCCTTCATTCTCCTCTGCAGTCCTTCTCAAAATGGCGACGAGTACTCCATTTTCCACTGGAATCCCTCTCAAAATGGCAACAGGTTCTCCATTCTCTTCTACAATCCTTCTCAAAATGGAAACTGGTCCTCCATTCTCCACTGGAGTCCCTCTTGAAAAGGGACAGGTCTTCCATTTTCCATTGGAGTCCCTCTCAAAATGGCTACAGGTCTTCCATTCTTCTCTACAGTCCCTCTCAAAATGGTGACAGGTCCTCTGTTCTCCCCTGGAGTCCTTTCCAAAATGGCAACAATTTCCTCCATTCTCCCCTCAAAATGGCAACAGGTTCTCCATTCTTCACTGGAGTCCCTCTCAAAATGGCCACAGGCCCTTCATTTTCCTCTGGAATCCTTCTCAAAATGGCAACAGGTCTTGCAAAAAAGCAACAGGGCCTCCATTGTCTATTGGAGTCCCTCTGAAAATGGTAATAGGTCTCTGTTTTCATCTACAGTCTCTCAACGTGGCAGTGGGTTCTCTATTGTCCTCCAAAGTCCCCCTCAAAATGACAATAGATCCTCTGTTCTCCTCTGTAGCCCCTCTCAAAATGGCGACAGGGCCTCCCTTTCCCTCCGAAATCCCTCTCAAAAATGATGACTCCAATTTTAGAAACTGTACGGAATAAAAACTATACAGAAACATCAGTTTAAAAGACATAAAATACTAAAGCTGTTTTTAAAAAAACAATTACACAATTTGTACAGTTGAAACCATTTAAAATTCACCAAAAAAACAGTTTCTTTTTTTTTTTTACAAAAATCAGCAAAACAGTGCACAATACAAGTCTACAGTCCTTCTCAAAATGGCGATGGGTCGGCCATTCTCTACTAGAATCTCTCTCAAAATGGTGACAGGTCAGCAAAATAGCACTCCAACACAAGTCTATCACAATGAATTGCTAAAAGCCTGAGGGCGTGGTTTTGTACTACCACATTCCAGCTGCGCATTGCGGTTGTTGCAGGACACACGGCAGCTATAGCGTGTTGCAGAACAGCGTTCCGTATCCCAGTCGCGTATTGCATATCACATGTTGTGGCATTGCACAATGCCAGCTGATCGTTACCACGCAACGTGCAGTGTTGCAATTGCACATGATGGTTTTATAGCCCTGCACATGCCAATGTTCACAGTATGGTGAGGGGATGTGAGATTGCTGCCACAATTACAACCACACACTCACACCCTACAGAGTCTGGAGAACCTCCTACCAGGGGATGGGAATTTGCAAAGCTGTGGTCGGCTTTGTGGTTGAAACACTGTTGCAACTTCTCCCTTCCGGGAGGGAGAGATGCAACCTTGCACAACTTTGTGCATTGCAGATGTGTCTTCCTTCCACCCTAAATCCCCCCAAATTTGCCAGAAAGGCCTCTCCTCTCTCCCTGCTTCCCCCCCCGGCTCATCTCCAATCTCTAATTGCAAACCCTAGAGATGTGGAAAAGAGAAGGGGGGGCACAGAAAGGAGGAGGAGACAGCAGCCGTTACGGCAGGAGGGGCCTCTCTCTTGCCAGAATGCCTGCGAGCTCATTTGCATACTCCTCGCTTAATTCTCCCAGGGTATGCAAATGTATGCAAACAACAATCCAGGGAGAGAGTCAGAAATAGCAGAGAACGTTAACATCACCCTACTTGAATATTGTTTTATGCAAACGACGTACGTGAGCAGGGTGTCATTTATTTAAATGGAAGCAATGTCAGCACGGCGGTTATTTACCCTTCCGACAATCTTCTTCGCAGGCCATTAAAAAAAGAAAAAGAAAGAAAGAAAGAAAGAAAGAAAGAAAGAGGGGAGAAGTATCAGAAACTTATTTTGAAATAGATGCCAAGGTTGCAAGCGGAATGAGAATGCTAGCTGTAGCCAAACGCGTGGGAAAAAAAGAGAACCAAGAATGCCAACATGGCTTTACACTGGCGTAAATTTATGCTAGGCAATTGGTGTGTAGGATCTTGCCCAAGTTGTCAAGTACTGGTCAGGTTCAGCTAGGGCTGCAATTCAGGGTATGATGGACTAGAGCTTTCTCTGGAAGAGGATCCTAAGTACTATGCTCCCTGAACTAGAAATCCTAGGATTTCCCATGGTATCAGACTGGTGTAACTATGCAATGCAGATAAGCCTTCAGATTTTTCTGCTAAAGAACCCCAGTGCTGTATTGCAAGAGAGTTTAGGTCAACAGATGTCTAGTGGAGAATCACTAAGTGCCCCTCTGCAAACTACAAATCCCAGGATGCCATCGGACAGAGCCATGGAAGCTGAAGTTGTATCAAACTGCTATAAACTGAATAAACTTCTGCAATCCTCTTCTGGAGTGCCCCAGCTTGGGGAAGATCCTACACATCAGTTGTCTAGCATAAAATTACCCCGGTGTGAAGCCAAGTTGGCATTCTCTATTCTTTTTCTTCCCAAGCATTTGGCTGCAATGAGTGTACAGCACAAATCTCTAGCCCCCCAAATAATAGAATAAAATAATAGATAAATACATACAAAATAATGATAATAATAATAATAATAGAATAAATAATAGAATAAAATAAATCTAAGCATTTGGCCAAACTACAACTCCCAGGATTCTATAAGAAGCTATAGATGGTCAGATGCATTGTGATAATTTTTAGCTAGATAGCTGTAATGTTGAGCTTCAAGGGACTAGAGCTCTCTGGCAGAGAAGTCTCGTGTATTTCATTCCCCAAACTATAAATCCTAGGATTCCATAGGATAAATAGCTAAATGGCTAAAGGCTTCCATAATTATATATCTATAAATATATATTGTACCACTCCAATATTGTAGTTCAAAGGAGTGTGCAACACAGATCTCTAGCAAAAAGAATTCCAAGTGCATGACCAAACTACGGATCCCAAGATTCCATACGATGGAGGCAAGATTGTTCAAAGAGATATTGGGCTGCTCTGACTATGGAGTGCAGACAGACCTGCAGAATTTCCTGCTGGAGAGGTCTAGTTCAGGAGAACGTTGCCCACAGTCCCTCTGTTGTCTGAGCGTAACAGAATTGTGGCTCCTGCTCTGGGCTTGGATGAATATCCTACAAGGTTCTGACTCACTTATAAGAACAGCTCTCTGTGTTCTTATGGAGAAAGTCCCAGGTTCAAATCCATCGGTGGCATCTCCAGCTAGGGCCAGGAGAAGAACTCTTGCCTGGGGAAACCCTGAAGAGGCACGGCTGCTACCAGTCAGAGCTGGAAGTATTGGGGTAGATGGACCAATCTATCATGGTGCTTTAGAGAAGGTCTCAGGTTGAATCTCTGGAGGTACATCCACCAGGAAAGAAAGAAACCTTGCTTGAAACCTTGGGGAGAACCGTAGCTGCCAGTCAGAGCTGATGTCTAAGTCTAGGTAGACTTAGAAAAAGGACCATTTCCTGTGTGTGTTTGCAGAAGCTTCCAGGTTCTCTAGTGTGTGGTCTTCAGGAGGAGAAGAGAAGGTGAAGAATGTTCTCCTGAAAGCCTAGGGGATGGACATAGCTGCTGCCAGTCAGAGCTGACCATAGAGGGCATAGATGGACCACCAAAGACCACAAGGGCACCCTCCCAAATTCCTCCGGCAGGGGGTCCTGGGTTCAATTCCTCATAGCATCCCCAAATATGGCTGGCAAATGAGTCTGACCTGCTAGAGAGCTGAGGCTGCCAGCCAGAGAGGACTCTATAGGGTCTAGACATCCTCAGGGAGGATAGCTTCCTATTTCTCTAAGAATTAGGAAGAGGGTTCCTTTTTCTTTTTTCAAACACATTCCTCCCAATGACCAGTATGGACCAGACCACTGCAAATCTTGCAACAAAGGAGAGAATCATAGAATCATAGAGTTGGGAGAAACCCCCAAGGGCCATCCAGTCCAACCCCCTTCTCCTAGGCAGGAGACACCATTAAACCACTCCAAACACATGGCCATCCAGCTGCTGTTTAAAAACCTCCAAAGAAGGAGACTCCACCACACTCCATGGAGGCAGCGGATTCCACTGCTGGACAGCTCTGACTGTCAGGAAGTTCTTCCTGAGGTTGAGGTGGAACTGCTTTTCCTGTAGTTTGAATCCATTGCTCTGTGTCCTAGTTTCTGGAGCAGCAGAAAACAAGCCCATTCCTTCCTTGGCTTGACATTTTTTCAAATATTTAAACATGGCTATCACGTCCCCTCTTAACTTTCTCTTCCGCAGACTAAACATCCCCGGCTCCCTCAGCCGCTCCTCAGAGGGCTTCAGGGCTTCCAGACCCTCCACCATTTTGACTGCCCTCCTTTGGACACCTTCCAGTTTGTCCATATCCTTCTTCAGATGAGGCGCCCAGAACTGCAAACACTATTCCTGGTGAGGTCTGACCAAAGCAGAATAGAGTGGGGCTATCACATCCTTTGATCTGGACACCATGCTCCTATTGACGCAATCAAGAATCGCGTCGGCTTTCTTGGCTGCCACATCACACTGCTGGCTCAGGTCCACCAGGACTCCCAGATCCCTTTCACATGGACTGTTGTGTCCCCCCATCCTATACTTGCGCCTTCCATTTTTTCTGCCTAAGTGCAGGACCTTACATTTCTCTCTGTTGAAATTCATTTTGTGAGCTTTGGGCCAGCTGTGCAATCTGTCCGGGTCATTTTGAATCCTGATCCTGTCCTCTGGTGTGTTAGCAACCCCTCCCAGTTTGGTATCATCTGCAAATTTGACCAGCATGCCCTCCACTCCTTCATCCAAGTCATGGATGAAGATGTGGAATAGCTGAGGGCCCAGAATCCCAGAGGAAAAAAGAGAATCATAGAATCATAGAGTCGAAAGAGACCCCGGGGGCCATCGAGTCCAACCCCCTGCTATGCAAGAACACCCCTCAAAGCACTCCCAACAGATGGCCATCCAGCCTCTGCTTAAAAGCCTCCAAAGAAGGAGACTCCACCGCACTTTGAGGTAGCATATTTCACTGCTGGACAGCTCTGACCATCAGGAAGTTCTTCTAGAGGTTCAAGTGGTTCAGGAGAGCTCATTTCGGAGGTGTATCTAACATAAACAGCACCTAGGGCAAGGTGGAAGTTGTGCCCCTACGTCTAACTTCCTCTTCCTCCCTCTCCCCTCCTCCTCCTCCTCCTCCTCCTCCTCCTCCTCTGCTGCTTCCGGCATGGCCTTTTTCTGCCCCCTGGCTTTTGCACCTGGGGCAAGTGTCCTGCTTACCCCACCCTAGATACCCATCTGCCTCTGTCCTTTTCCTTCCTCGTGGCAGAGAACTTCTCGGTCTAAGAAAGAGATGGACAGAGAACCCAGGCTGTTCACGGTGGCCATTTTGTGGCCTGTGGTTGCCCTCTCCTGCCAAGCCACCCTCCCGGCCTGCTCGGTTCCCCTCGCGACGTCCACCGCGGCTTTGCCGGCAGAATTTCAATTTCCCTCCCACCCGGTTTCTTCTTGTTCCCCTGCAACGTTGCGGCTTGTTCAGTCTTCCCTCCCTCCCTCTTTCTCCCTGTCGCGGCGGCTCAAGCGGGCTTTCAATTGGATTCCAAAAATAACCGCTTTATTCGCACGGCTCACGCTATTACGGCGGCGCAAGCCGGCAGCCGGGCCGCGAAAGGGTCATTCCATTATTTCGGGAACGAGATAACTGAGCGCGGAGGTTCAGCTGGGCCTCTTTACTTGCTGCCCTCCGGTAATGGGCCTTTTTAAAGGGCATTAACCAATGTTTCTACTAGGGATTTGACAAGAGTAAAGGTAACATTCCCATTTAATCCCCCCCAGTCTCTCCCCTCCTTCCTCCTCCTCTCCACTTCCTCCTTTGCTTTTCTGGAGAGAACACTCAGCCACAACACAAGGACTTCTCCAAAAGTGGTTGTAGACCGCCCTTAAGGCCCGAGACCCTCCATCCCGGTCTATATTTTGCAGCCTTACGAATCCGTAGCTAGGTTGCAAAAGCACAACGAAAACTTGTCGGCAAATGGCAAAGATTGTGTTTTGCAACTTCACAAATCCATAGCTCTGTTGCATAAAACTTGTTGGCAAATGGCAAAGATTGTGTTTTGCAACTTCACAAATCCATAACTCTGTTGCATAAAACTTGTCGGCAAATGGCAAAGATTGTGTTTTGCAACTTCACAAATCCATAGTTCTGTTGCATAAAACTTGTCGGCAAATGGCAAAGATTGTGTTTTGCAACTTCACAAATCCATAGCTCTGCTGCATAAAACTTGTCGGCAAATGGCAAAGGTTGTGCCTGCAAACTTCACAAATCCATAGCTCCTTTGCAGAAACACAAATAATTGCAAAGATTGTGTTCTGCAACTTCACAAATCCATAGCTCCATTGCTGAAGCACAACATAAACCTGTCGGCAAATAACTGCAAAGATTGTGTCTGCAAACTTCACAAATCCATAGCACCATTGCAGAAACACAAATAATTGCAAAGATTGTGTTTTGTAACTTCAGAAATCCATAGCTCTGCCGCAGAAAACTTGTCAGCAAACAGCAAATCTTGTATTTGGAAACTTCACAAATCCACAACTACATTGCAAAAGCACAATGAAAACCTGTCGGCAAATTGCAAAGATTGTGTTTTGCAACTTCATGAATCCATCGCTCCATTGCAGAAGCACAACAAAAACCTGTGGGCCAACTGCAAAAATTGCGTTTTCCAACTTCACAAATCCATAGATCTGTTGTAGAAGCGCAGCGAAAACCTTTCAGAAAATTGCAAAGATTGTCTATTGTAACTTTGCAAATCCATAACTATGTTGTAGAAACACAACGAACACCTGTTGGCAAATAATTGCAGAGATTGCGTACTGCAACTTCACAAATCCGCAGCTTTGTTGCAGAAGCACAATGAAAGCTCGTCAGCAAATTGCAAAGATTGTGTTTGGAAACTTCACAAATCCATAGGTGCCTTGCAGAAACACAACGAAAACCCTTCAGCAAATTGCAAAGACTGGGCACATCTGGGGCACATTTGGCAGGTCAGATGGGCAGTGGGCACTTCTGATGAGCTTTGGGAATTTGGGGGGTGGGTTTTTTTATTATTAATTTTTTATTATACATTAATTGATAAATTATTAATTTTTATTATATGTCAATTTATAATATAATAATAACAATAATAACAATAATATAATCTTGGCTGCACTTCACCCTGGAAGGAAATGACTTTTTGAGTGCCACCGAGTTCTGTTCTGGGCCCAGAGCTATTCAACATTTTCATCGATGACTTGGATGAAGGAATAGAGAGCGCAGTGATCAAATTTGCAGATTACACCAAATTAGGAGGGGTAGCTGATACCCCGGAGGACAGGATCAGAATTTAAAACGACCTTGACAAGTTGGAGAGCTGGGCCAAGGCTAACAAAATGAAATTCAAAAGGGAAAAATGTAAGGTCTTGCACTTAGGAAGAAAGAATGGAAGGCACAAATACAGGATGGGGGATACCTGGCTGGACAACAGTCTTTGTGAAAGGGATTTAGGAGTCTTGGTGGACCACAAGCTGAACATGAGCCAGCAGTGGGATGCGGCAGCCAAAAAAGCCAATATGATTCTTGGTTGCATCAATGGAAGCATGGTGTCCAGATCGAGGGAGGTAATGGTACCACTCTATTCTGATTTGATCAGACCTCATTTGGAATAATCCTGCGTCCAGTTCTGGGCACCTCATTTCAAGAAGGTGATGGACAAGCTGGAAGGAGTCCAGAGGGGGGTGACCAAAATGGCGAGGGGTCTGAAAGCCATGAAGCCCTCTGAGGAGTGGCTTAGGGAGCTGGGGATGTTTAGTCTGCAGAAGAGAAGGTTATGTGGGGACTTGATAGCCATGTTTAAATATTTGAAGGGATGTCGTGTTGAAGATGGAGCAAACCTGTTTTCTGCTGCTCCAGAGGCCAGGACAAGGAGCAATGGATTCAAGCTGCAGGAAAGGAGATTCCACCTAAACCTTGGGAAGAACAGCTTGAGAGTGGAATCTGCTGCTGCCTGAATGGAGAGTGGTGGGGTCTCCTCCTTCTTTGGAGGTTTTTAAGCAGAGGCTGGGTGGCCCTCTGTCCAAGGGAGGGCTTTGATGGCGTCTTCTTGCATGGTCGAATGGGATTGGACCAGATGGCCCTTGGGGTCTCTCCCAACTCTATTATTCTATGTTTTAATTGCTTTAAATGTGTTTATTGTTTTTAAAACTTTTTCAGAAGCTGCCTTGGGTCTCATTCTGGGAGAAAAGGCAGCATCTAAATACACGCAACTGTTCAATTGATTCTATGAAATCACCCTGTCTGAAACACGGAGTTTCTGCCAGTCAGAGTTGGTAGTACTAAACTGAAGGGTCTCCCAAGGGTCTCTGATCCAGCATGTGGGCCTCCCCCCTCCCAATGATCCTATGCAGGGGATCCCAACCCCCCCCCGCCCCCCGGTCCAGAAATTACTTAGCAAGACCCCGGTGGAGAGCAACAGCTTCTGGTCAGAGTTGGAAGAACCGGCTGGATCCCCTGCAAAATCCAACTGGGTGCAACTTTTGGTGGTCCTTCTTTCTCTCTAGAGAACCCAGCTGGACCTCAACCCAGGAGATCCCAAGAGAGGGCTGAGGACCCCCCTCTTTTTCCTCCCGTTTCCAAAACAACAACTCCTTTCTGCTCTTTGTTTCTTTTCTGCGCAAAGACACTTTGTCGCTTGGAGATGCAAATAGGAAGACCCTTTCTCTCCCCCTGCCTCGTTCCTACTCTATTCTTTTTTAAAAAATTCCCTCCTGCTTTTGAATATCTGAGCAACTCAGTACATATTCATGAGCCTCGTGCGCCATTATGATAAAGAGCTGCAAGACAGACAGAAAAAGAGAGAAAGAAAAAGAGAGAAAATAGCATGCTTTCAAGGTGACCCATTGCCCCGGCGCACTGGTTGGTATGCACTGTGAGTGTGTGTATGTGTGTAGTGGTGTGTGTCTTAGTGGCAGCGGCATGAACATCCTTGGGAAAAGTTACTTTTTTGGGTAGGAGTTTTGCAAAGATTCATAGTGAGTTGGAAGGGTCCCCTAGAGGTCATCAAGTCAAACCCAATGCAGGAAGTCTAACTACAGTATCTCCAGTAGCAGGAAGTTCTCCAGAACCTTTAAGAAGGCATCAAGAGAAGAAGACTCCACCACCTCTCCAAGTAATTGTTCCCATTGCCCAACTGCCCTCATTGTCAAGATGCTCCTTCTGATGTTCTACCAAAATCAACCTTCCTATAACTTCAGACTATCAAACCTGGTCGTAGCATCATTGAATCATAGAGTTGGAAGAGACCCCAGGGGCCATCCAGTTCAACTCCCTGCTATGCAGGAACACCCATCAAAGCATTCCCAAGAAATGGCCATCCAGCCTCTGCTTAAAAACCTCCAAAGAAGGAGGAGACTCCAACACATTCGGAGGCAGCAGATTCCACTGCCAGACAGCCCTGACTGTCAGGAAGTTCTTCCTGAGGTTCAAGTGGAATCTCCTTTCCTGCAGCTTGAATCCATTGCTCCTTGTCCTAGTCTCTGGAGCAGTAGAGAACAAGCTTGCTCTCTCCTCAACATGACATGGTCCTACGCTTTGGGGCAGCAGAGGCGAAGTCTTGACCCTTCCTCTCTAGGACAGTCCTGGAGGTATTTAAAGAGTGCAATCATGTCACCCCTGAACTTTCAGCAGTGTGATGCAGCAGCCAAGAAAGCCAACACTATTCTTGGTTTCATCAAGAGAAGCATGGTGTCCACAGCAAGGGAGGTAATGGTACCATTCTATTCTGCTCTGATCAGACCTAATCTGGAATAATACTGTGTCTGAATCCATCTGTCCAGAATTGCCTCCACCTAAGCCTTTATTTCAGGTTCCTGGTAAAATGTAGTTGATAAGAGGCAGAAAGACCAGGGTTCCAATCTTTGGATGCAACCCAGCTCCAGCTTCAACATCTGAGAGACATCCAGAGGGCAGCTGCTGATCAGAGCAAGAGAACTTGGAAGGTGTCTGCCTCCCAGAGCAGGATGTGCCCTGTTTGAAAGACCTGGGCTATGATTCAGGGAGGTCAGCTGTGTGGTTTTTGCCCTTAACAGTCATCAAATGGATTGAAATTATTCCTTCCTGAGCATTCCAGGGAGCAAGATGGTGTACACAGGTTAAATCTCACTGGGAATATTGTGTCCAGTTCTGGGCACCTCGATTCAAGAAGGATATCGACAAGCTGGAACGTGTCCAGAGGAGGGCAACCAAAATGGTGGAGGGTCTGGAAGCCATGAGGCCCTCTAAGGAGAGACTTAGGGAGCTGGAATGTTTAGCCTAGAGAAGAGAAGGTTGAGAGGGGACATGAGAGCCATATTTAAATATTTGAAGGGATGTCACGTCAAGGAGGGAGCAAGCTTGTTCTCTGTTGCTCCAGAGACTAGGACAAGAAGCAATGGATTCAAGCTGCAGGAAAGGAGATTCCACCTGAACCTCAGGAAGAACTTCCTGATGGTCAGAGCTGTCCAGCAGTGGAATCTGCTGCTGCCTCCATGGAGTGTGGTGGAGTCTCCTTCCTTCTTTGGAGGTTTTTAAGCAGAAGCTGGATGGCCATCTGTCGGGAATGCTTTGATGGGTGTTCCTGCATAGCAGGGGGTTGGACTGGATGGCCCCTGGGGTCTCTTCAAACCCTAGGATTCTATAAACATAGGATCTTAGAGCTGGAAGGGAACCTAAGGGGCCATCTTGTCCAACCCCATTCTGTCATGCAGGAAGGCACAAAGGAAGTGTTCCTAGAAGACAGCCACCCAACCTCTGTTTAAAGACCTCCAAAGAAGGAAAATCCGCAGCCCTCTACTCTTGAATAGCTCTTACTGTGAAGAAATTCTTCCTAATACTCAGGCAGAATCCTTCTTCTTGCCATTTGGAGTCATAGCTTGGTTTTCTTGCCTTTGGAGCAGCAAAAAACATCCCAGAGTTGAATAGACGAGGAAGTTCTTCCTCATGTTTACTCAGAATTTTCCTGCTGCACCACGGGTGAAACTCACAGTCCACAACTGTGGGACCTGGAATGAGCACATTGGCCTGATAATTGCTTAAAAAAGCATCCAGGGTCTTGGCCACAACCGTCAACCTGACTTGCGAGGACAGCCGGCGCTTCTTTA
>CM059615.1:17559942-17682442 GCA_030412105.1 Cyclura pinguis | reverse complement strand
TCTTCCTTCTCTCCCTCCCTCCCAATCTGCCATTTTGAATTAAGGGACCCCAGTGCGAGGAGCGCCTGACCAGTGAAGGGCCGAAAGGATCAGCCACGACCAGCACCAGCAAAACAAACTGGGGAGGGAAGGGATGAGCAAATTATCCCCATAATTGTTTCTTTTCCTTAAAAAAAAATTGCATCAAAGAAAAATGATCATCTCCCATAATGCCACCAGTTTCCTAATGAATGTGCCTCTAATGGAATCAGGCTGTTTCGGGCTGCCATTGGGCCTCCTCAGATTAAAAAAAAGAAAGAAAGAAAAAAAATGGAACATCTGTGATGATTTAATTTACATGTTAATAACAAACAGGCCTCCAGAAACCAAGGAATAAATGCCTTTTTATTGCCGGCATATCTTCTCCGCTGCAGCTTGAATGAAAAACTCTGATAATTAATTGTTTTAAGTGATTCTATTAAAAAGTGTCTGCGAGGGCTGGGTGCTGAATGTTTATTCAGGCAGGGTGCAACAGAGGAGGAGGAAGAGGAGGAAGAAGGAGGAGGAGGAAGAAGAAAGAAGGAAAAAAGGAAGAGGAAGAAGAAGATGAGAAGATGGAAGAGGGAAAAGAAGAAGAAGAATGATGGAAGAGGAAGAAGGAGAAGAAAGAAGAGAAGATGGAAGAGGAAGAAGGAGAAGAAGGAAGAGAAAGAAGAGGAGAAACAAAGAAGATGGGAAGAAGAAGGAAGGAGAGGAGGTGGCTGTGCCAATCTGCTAATTATGGATCTTCTTAAAATCCATTGCCTTAAAAGTTAACAGGGCTTTTGAAACCCAGGCTTCCTGACATGGTTTCCCCCTCACATCTCAGGTTAGGGTTAGGGTTAGGGTTAGAGTTGCAAGGAACAAGGCAGCCATGTGTGACGGGAATGCATTAACATTCCACCAGGAATTCCTCCATGCGCTTCATGATCAGAACGTCACTCTGGGTTCCCACCTCGTCTTCATGAACTGCCATAGCATCTGCACCGTGGGCTTCGACCTCCATGAATTGCTGCAGCATTGCGCTGTGCCACAGATTCCTGCCTGCCTGTCCTGAATTTGCGCATCGTTTTTGCTGTAGATTCCCCTCTCTTCTGTAGGAATTGCTGCATTCTTTCGCTGTAGATTCCCATCTCTTCTGTGTCAACGGACACTTCGCATCTCTGTAGATTCTCATCTGTTCTGCACAAATGGCTGCATCGTATCTTTGTAGATTCCTGCCTGTTCTGTATGATTTACTCCATCATATCTCTGTAGATTCCCACCTCTTCTGTGTGGATGGCTTCATCATATCTTTGTAGATATCTGCCTGTTCTGTATGATTTCCAACATCATTTCACTGCCTAGACTTCTACCTGTTACTGATGAACCTGCTGCCTCATTGCACCATAGCTTTCGGTCTGTTCTTCATGCATCTCTGAAGCATATTACCATGGATTCCCATCTGTTCACCATGAACTTCTGCAGAAGGTCTACATTTCCACAAGTTTTCTCACCCAGGATCTACTGAATGAATGAAGAGGAAGAATCAAGGAATCATAGAGTTGGAAAAGACCACCACAGCCATCAGGTTCAACCCCGTTCTGCCATGCAGGAAGACACACTCAAAACACCCTCAGCAAATGGCCATCCAGCTTCTGCTTAAAAACCTCCCAAGAAGGAGGAGACTCCACCGCACTCCATTCAGGCAGTAGCGGATTCCACTGTCCAACGGTACTTACCATCAGGACATTCTTCCTAATTTTTAGGTGGAATCCCTTTTCCTGTAGTTTGAATCCATTGATCCGTGTCCTAGTCTTTGGAGCAGCAGAAAACAAGCTGGCTCCATCTTCAACATGACCTCCCTTGAGAGATTTCAAGATGGCCATGGTGTCATCCACATAAAACACAATACAAAAAGTGTAAACAGTAAAAAAGAACAGGGAGCATTTCAGCTAATATTTAAAATCTTAAAACTTAATATATATAATTAGAAAGAGGAGAAACCCCACCATCAAGGGTTAGGATTATAACATCAGAACTACCACGATGCAATGATTTGAGGGTTGGATTAAGACTCTGGGAGACCAGGGTTTGCATCTCTGTTCAGATGTGGGAACCTACTAGGTGGCCTTGAGCAAGTCACACTCTCTCAACCTCAGGGGGAAGCAATGGTAAAGCTCTTTCAAAGAAATCTGGCCAGGAAAACTCTAGGAGAGGCAATGTGGTGTAGTAGTGTTAGTCTTGGACTAAGACTGCAGAAGACCATGCCCTAAATTTTTCCCTGGCCATGATCTTGCTCAAGTCTCACTCTCTCAGCCTCAGAAGAAGGCCACGGCAAACCTTGTTGAAGAAACTTTGCACAGAAAACCCTGTGATGAGTTCACATTTAGGGTCTCCATATCTCAGGAATGTCTTGAAGGCTCAAAACAGCAAACATTTTAATGTCACCTGAGCATCCAATAAATTTGCATCTTCTTTGAGCATCTATCTAATAAATAAACTATCTTTTTGGAGATTTTGTGCTTTTGCAAAATTCCACCCTGGGTCCATCTTGGGTAGGCTGAGGTGACCAAGTTTGGGGGGGGGGGGCATAAAGCACTGAATACATACTGCCCCAAATTTCACAAAGGATTAAAAAGAAAGAGATTGAGAGAGCAGAAGAGACAAAATGACTCTTCCTTTGCTTATGCAAAATATCCTTCCGGTTCTTTCTCTTTGCATCTTGCAAGACCAAATGTTGCATGCTTTTTTTTTAAAAAAAGAAACCATACAGTATGGTGCCTTTTTTATTTATATGCATGCAACATTTAGGTTAAATCCTTTTTTTTTATTATTATTATTTTGCAATTTGAGGCCAGCTCCCCAGAATCAATCTTTTTTTTGGGGGGGGGAAATCTGGTTCCATTTGAGGAAAAAAGAGGTACAAACGTTGGCACAATTAAGAAAAGGTTTTCTGGAAGAATTGAAGAATGTCTCTGATTATCATTCCTTTTCTACCCCCTCTCCATTTTGCACCATTAAGATACACACACACACACACACACACACCACCCAATTGCTGCTTGACTGCTCAGCGGCCTTTCAAAATCTAACAAAAAAGGGAAGGTCCTTTTTTAAAAAAAAGAAAATAAAGACTGGATGGAAAATGTTTATGGAAAGGAGAGTGATACAAGTCTAAGGAAATGTTGTCGTTGTTGTAAGCTGTGGTTGTGAAAGCTGCAAAACAGAAAGGGGAAAAAATTCAACAATATTCTAAAAATGGTCAAAAAAATATATGTTTGTCTAGTGTTGAGAAACCCCAACAAAAGGAATCCCGAGCCAAGGAGAATCTTTGCAGTTTCAAATTTGTTCTGCACAAGCTTTGCATGTGTTTGGTTTGCACAGAAATCAGCATTTTTTTCTGCCCAGGAAATAGGAATATGGCACTTCCTGAGCTATTTCATTGCATGTGTTTGGTTTGTACAGAAAACAGCATTTTTTTTTCTGCACCAGGAAATGGGAAAATAACACTTTCTGTGCTAATATTTGCATGTGTTTGCTTTGCACAGAAATCAGCATTTTTTTTCTGCAGCAGGAAATGGGAAACTAGCACTTCCTGCACTATGTCTTTGCATGCGTTTGGTTTGCGGAGAAAACAATATTTTTTTGCTGCCCAGGAAATGGGAAAATAGCACTTCCTGTGCAGAAAAGCTCACTTTTTGTGCAGAAAATGCTATTTCTTGTACAGAAAATCCTCCCGTTAGGTTCTTATTTTGTGCAACATTTTCATGCGGTTGTTTTGCATAGAAACAGCATTTTCTGTACAGGAAAAAAAGAGAATTTCCTCCAAATGAAACAGCATTTTTTTTTCTGTGCAGAAATGCTATGATCAAGTTCCTATTGATTCAATTTTTAGTCCCAATTAGAGTAATGGTCCCACCCTATTCTGCTTTGTCTACACTTCACCTGGAATAATCCTGCGTCCAGTTCTGGGCACCTCATTTCAAGAAGGAGATGGACAAGCTGGAACGTGTCCAGAGGATGGTTACCAAAACGGTGGAGGGTCTGGAAGCCATGAAGCCCTCTGAGGAGCGGCTTAAGTTGGTGGGGATGTTTAGTTTGCAGAAGAGAAGGTTAAGAGGGGACATGATGGCCATCTTTAAATATTTGAAGGGATGTTATGTTGAAGATGGAGCAAGCTTGTTTTCTGCTGTTCCAGAGACAAGGATAAGGAGCAATGGATTCAAACTACAGGAAAAGAGTAATCTCGACTTCCAAGGACACTTCAGGGTTGACCTTGCCAATGCCATCCCAGGCTGCGTCAACAGGACTATATGTCTTGGTCAAGGGAAGTGAGAGCCCCACTCCATTCTGCTTTGGTCAGACCCCATCTGGAGGAATCTTGTGTCCATTTCTGGGCACCACAATTCAAGAAGGAGATGGACAAGCTGGAACATGTCCAGGGGAGGACGACCAACATAGTAAAATGACTGGAAACCATGAAGCCCTGTGGGGATCAGCTGAGGGATCTGGGTAGGTTTAGCCTGGAGAAGAGAAGGTCTTAAGAGGGGAGATGACAGCCGTATTTAAATATTTGAAGGGATGTCTTATGGAGGATGGAGCAAGCCTGTTTTCTGATGCTCCAGGAACTAGGACAAGGAGCAATGGATTCAAACTTCAGGAAGATCCACCTAAACATTAGAAAGAACTTCCTGATGGTAAGAGCAGGTTGACGGTGGACTACACTGCTGTCTCCATGGAAGGCGGTGGAGTCTTCTCCGTCTTTGGAAGTTTTTAAGGAGAGCCTGGATGGCCATCTGTCCAAGAGAGGGCTTTGATGGTGTCTCCCTGCATGGCAGAAGAGGGTTGGACTGGATGGCCCCTGGGGGTCTCTTCCAACTCTGTGATTCTTGACCTGCTAAATCAATGAGCCATGACACAGGGTCTGGATTTTAACCCCTACTGGAGCAAGACCCATTGAATCCATCATCAAATGTTGGAGCCAACATTATTAGGTCAGACCAATGGAATGAACTGTTTAAGTGAGAGACAACCCATAGACTCATCCCGTTTTGGGAAAAAAAATCACATTTATTAATTTTAGTAAAGACAAACTGATTCACAACAGGATAATCAACATTCAGGGGAAAATGGCAAAGAGAAAAAGAGCGGAAATATACCTAAACATTATTTATAGCTAATGCTAAAACTAAGCTAAGATCAACAAGATTAAACTAAAACTATAACGCATGACTAAAACAGCAATCTATTATCGTAAACGCAACCTAACTAATCACTAACGAACTAGGACACAAAAGAACTCAGACTCCATTGCACAAAGTGGGATGGAAAGGGAAAACCAATTAATAGAAAATGCACTATCGTATTTAATAGAATTGCTAGCAACACGTAATCACAGAATATTACAGTATTAGGGGTTTTTTGGCTCAAAAAATCCATAAATGGCTGCCACGCTTCCATAGGTAGGTCCCATTGATTCAACTGTTGGTCCAAATTAGGGTGGGACCTATTGAGTCAATGATTGAAAGTTAAATCCCATTGATTCAACAAGTCAGTTCCTGCTAGAGTAGACCCAACAAACCCATTGTTAACTGGGGAGTCACCAATAGATAAATCCCATTAAACCAATGAGGGGAGACACTAATTGAGTCAACGGTTGAGCAGGGAGTCAACACATCATTAAATCCCATTGACTCAATGGTTAGTGCCAATGAGAGGAGACACCCATTGAGTCAATGGTTGAACGGGGAGTCAACACATAATTGAATCCCATTGACTCAATGATTAGTCCCAATGAGAGGAGACACCCATTGAGTCAATGGTTGAGCAGGGAGTCAACACATCATTGAATCCATTGACTCAGTGGTTAATCCCAATGAGAAGAGACACCCATTGAGTCAATGGTTGAATGGGAAGTCAACACATAACTGCATTTCATTGATTCAATGGTTAGCCTCAATGAGAGGAGACACCCATTGAGTCAACGGTTGAATGGAGAGTCAACACATAATTAAATCTCATTGATTCAGTGGTTAATCCCAATTACAGTGGAGCCCATTGCTGTATTGTGAGCTGACATATACGAAATCCCATTGAATCAATGGATAGCCTCAATGAGAGGAGACACCAGTTGAGTCAACAGGTGAATGTGGCATCAAGACATAATTAAATCCCATTGATTCAATGCTTAATCCAAATTGCAATGGATACCCATTGAATCCAATGTTGTATTGTGAGCTGACATGTAGGAAATCCCATTGAATCATTGGTTTATCCCAACTTGGGGAGTCACCCATTGAATACACGGTTGGTGAGTCAACCTGTAGGCAGCTCCCATGGATTCAACTGTCAATCCCAACAGATTATGAGATTGGACTCGATGGCCATTGTGGTCTCTTCCAACTCTATTATTCTAGGATTCATTGAGCCTGTTGTTAATTCGGCAATCGAGGCATATCTAAGTTCCCACTGATTAATTTTTTAGTCCGAACCAGGGCCGACCTATCGATTCCAAGAAGACGGAGGAATGGGTAAATCCATTCGTTCAGATTTTAACCTCTTACTAGAGCAAGACCCATTGAGTCCAATGGCGATTCAAAAGATTGGCAAATCGCGTTGATTCAGTCATTAGATACCCAACAGAGAGGACCTACACAATCATCTCTTGAAGGTACAGCTGACCCACAACTAAGTGCAACCACGACTTTATTCTCGTCCGGGCCAACAAAACGATCTAGGCCCATATTTCAGCAAAGTTTTGTTTCCACTCTCTCAATTAAAAGTAACAATTAAAATCCGAAGGAGTTGCCTGGGTTATAAATCAAAGTTCTGTTCAAGTGTCCCGGGCGGGAAATGAATTTTTCACTCACGCGAAGGAATATATCTTTCCTGCCTTCCTTGCACGCACACGGCGCTCACCAATAAAAACCAAAAAAAAAATAAAAATATGCAACCCCCTTTGGCTAGACAAGCAGAAATAAGCCATTTAGGATCTTAAAAGATAGAAAAGAAAGATAATAAAAGTAATTAAGATAATTAACCACCCTGAAGAGAGGAGAATTTGCAGCTGTAAATTTTGTCCTTGAGTTTCAAGCGGCCATATTGCAGCTGCCACTCACGCCCCGACGAGCAGAATTACGGCAACGTTTGTTGGAGGAAAACTGGGACACTCTTCTCCCAAAAAGGATCCGAAGTCCATGGTCTTATAGAATCAAGGAATCATAGAATAACAGAGTTGGAGGAGACTACAAGGCCCATCCAGTCCAACCACATTCTGCCATACAGGAAAACACATTGAAGCACTCCCGACACTCCCAGCCTTGGCTTAAAAACCTCCAGAGAAGGAGGAGACCCCACCACACTCCACGTTCCACCGCTGGACAGCTCTGACCATCAGGAAGTTCTTCCTGAGGTTCAGGTGGAAACTGTTTTCCTGTAGTTTGAATCCATTGCTCCTTGTCCTAGTCTCTGGAGCAGCAGAAAACCAGCTTGCTCCATCCTCGACATAACATCCCTTCAAACATTTACACATGGCTATCATGTCCCCTATTAACCTTCTCTTCTGCAGACTAAACATCCCCAGCTCCCTCAGCCACTCCTTAGAGGGCTTCATGGCTTCCAGACCTTCTGCCATTTTGGTCGCCCTCCTCTGGACACGCTCCAGCATGTCCTTCTTGAATTGAGGTGCCCAGAACTGGACACAGAATTATTCCAGATGAGGTCTGACCAAAGTAGAATAGAGTGGTACCATTGCCTCCCTTCGTCAGGACACCGTACTCCTATTGATGCAACCAAGAATTGCATTGGCCTTTTTAGCTGCCGCATCACACTGCCGGCTCATGTTCAGCTTGTGGTCCACCAAGACTCCCGTACCCCTTTCGGAGGGACTGTTGTCCAGCCACGTGTCCCCCATCCTATATTTGTGCATTCCATTTTTTCCTGCCTGAGTGCAGGACCCTACATTTCTCCCTGTTGAAATTCATTTTGGTGGCTTTGGCCCAGCTCTCCAATCTGTCCTGGTCATTCTGAATTTTGATCTTCTCCTCTGGGGTATCAGCCACCCCTCCCAATTTGGGGTCATCTGCCGATTTTATCAGCATTCCCTCCACTCCTTCATCCAAGTCATCGATAGTCTTATCGGTGTTTGCTCCACTGTGGAAACTCTGGTGCGAGGCGGCCGTGGAGGAAGGACCGAGAAGTTCTGGCTGCAGAAAGAGACGCGACAGAAGGAAGGCCCGTTGCAACACGGCAAAAAGTGGAGTGGGCTCCAGTGGCAGATCTAGCGTGGAAATTGTGCCTCTGCCTTCTTACCCCTGCCCCCCAACCCCTACAAGCACGGCGTTTTTGCGCTCCGCCCAGCACTGGCGCCCGGGGCAGGTACCCTACTTGCCCCGCCCCGGATAGGCCTCTGGAGAGCCCCTCTCCCTTTAAGGTAGAAGAGGGAACTCCAGCAGGGGTTGGTTGCTAGCTGGTTGCGTGGCAAGCAAGACACGGTGGAACTCCCTTTTCTGCGCAATCGTTAAAGGTAGAGGAGCCCTCTCCCTTAATTCAGTTGGCAACTCGAGCCTGGCAGTCTTGGAGGAGGGAAAGGGAAGGAGGGAAGAAGGGAAGGGAGTGAAGGGGGGGGAGGGAGGCGGGGAGGGAGGAAACAGAATAAAGGGAAGGAACGGAAGAAGGAAGGAAGCAGAATAAAGGGGATGGAAGGAAGGAAACAGAATAAAGGGGAAGGAAGGGAAGAAGGAAGGAAACAGAATGAGGGAGGGAGGGAGGGAGGGAGGGAGGAAGGAAAGCAAGCAAGCAAGAAACAAAGAAAGAAGGAAGGAAGAAGGAAAAGGAATAAAGGGGAAGAAAAGAAGGAAGGAAGGAAGGAAGGAAAGAAGGAAAGAGAATAAAGGGGAAAGAAAGAAGGAAGGAAGGAAACAAGGAAAAGGAATAAAGGGGAAGAAAAGAAAGAAGGAAGGAAGGAAGGAAGGAGAGAAGGAAGGAAAGAGAATACAGGGGAAAGAAGGAAGGAAGCAACGAAAAGGAATAAAGGGGAAGGAAGGAAGGAAGGAAGGAAGGAAAAGCAATTAAAGGGAAGGAAGGAAGGAAGGAAAAGGAATAAAGAGGAAGGAAGGAAGGAAGGAAGGAAGGAAGGAAGGAAGGAAGGAAGGAAGGAAAGAGAATAAAGGGGAAAGACAGAGGGAATGAAGGAAGGAAGGAAGGAAGGAGAAGGCAGAGGGGAAAGAGAGGAAGGACTGCACAGCGGTGCTTCTTTTAGCAAAAACTACATAGGGGGAAACCTCCGGCAGGAAAGGACTCCGACCCCCCAGCCCGGGAGCGGGAAAGCCATCCTTCCCAACCGCGCACCTGCAGACTCGGTCCTCAGGTGTCCTTCTCGGCGGTCGCTCTTCCCTCCCTCCCTCCTCCTCCTCCTCCTCCTCCACCCCCCCCGTGACATGGTTTATAATACGAAGAGCGGCCGAAGAGGGACCCCCGCATGAAGAAGCCGGGTGGGGGGGGGGAGCGGAGGAGCAAAAAAAACCCGGCCGAAGGGGAGGGGGACGGAAACCCCCCCCTCGCTTTGTTTTGCTCCGAAAGAGGAGGCAGAACTTGGGGATTTCAATAAAAATGGGATTCCAGATGAAATCCAGAACCCCCTCCCGGTAGCCAAAGGGGTCCTTTGTCTGCAGCGTCACAAAGAGCGAGCGGCGGGGAGGGGGGCGGCGGAGGCGGGGGTCTCCCCCCCCCACTTTTCTGTTGCAAAAACTTTCTGTCTTCTCTGCATTCCGGGGGTCTCTCTCCGAAAAGAATGCGGCCGTTGAACTCCGGCCAAAAAAGGGCGGGGGGGGACGCAGGGGGCGAGGTCGGAGCGCCCCGGGAAGAAGAGGCGGCTCTTTGTCCCCGCGAAAGCGGCCGGCGGCCCGCCTTGTGCAGTTGTGGGAAGGAAACCCGGGGCTGGGGGGGCGGGGCGGGGGCTCTGAGGAAGAGGGGGAGGCCTCGGCTGTCAATCAAGCCCCCCCTGGATTTGCTCGAGCTGTCAGTCATAATTAAAAGGGAGGCAAGCGCCTTTTAGGAGAGGTGACTGCGAGCAGAAAGGAGGCCGACCCGGAGAAGCACTCAAAGATAACTGGCACACGCACACACACACACACACGGTGCGCACGGAAACTCACTTTCACGCGCGCACACACTGCACATGCAAACTCACTTTCACGCGCGCACACACACTTCACATGCAAACTCACTTTCACGCGCATACACACTGGACATGCAAACTCACTTTCACGCACAGACGCACACACACTGCACATGCAAACTCACTTTCATGCACACACACACTGCACATGCAAACTCACTTTCATGCACACACACAGTGCACATGCAAACTCACTTTCATGCACACACACAATGCACATGCAAACTCACTTTCACACACACAATGCACACACACTGCACATGCAAACTCGTTTTCACACACACACACACACACACAATGCACATGCAAACTCACTTTCATACACACACTGCAGTGCAAACTCACTTTCACACACACACGCGCACACACATGCACACACAATGCACATGCAAACTCACTTTCATACACACACTGCAGTGCAAATTCACTTTCTCACACACACACACACACACAGTGCGCACGCACTGTACGTGCAAACTCATTTTCACACACACACACACACAAGGCAGATGCAAACTCACTTTCACGCACACATACTGCATGGTGAAGGTTTTTCCTGCGTGCAAGGAGCCCTGTGTCCAAAGTTTGTGTTCCAAGGCTTGGCCCTCAGCATGGAAAGGAATTGGGGGGAAAAAAGTCCATTCTGCGTATCAAGAATTCCCGATTTCTTTGGATCTCAGATTCCAGTTCAGGGTCATCTCAGGCCCTGAAGTTGCCAGGCTTTTGTCCGGGCCGAAGGTCATTGTGCGTTCGGCAAGAGCCGTATAGGTCGGACAGTGACTCTGGACGCGAGAGTCAAACCTCCGCTTGGGAATGCAAATCCACAGGGCAACTCCTGGACAAGTCACACTCTCACAGCTTCAGAGGAAAGCGATGAGGCAAGCCTCCTGTGGTAGAAAATCTTGCCCAGAAAACCCCACGATAGGTTCACCTTGGACTCATGAAATCATAGAAACGTAGAGTTGGAAAGGACCATTGTGACCGTCCAGCCCGGGTCCATTCTGCCACTCAAAGCACCCCCGGCAGATGGCCTCCAGCCTCTGCTTTGAAACCTAGAATCCTAGAGTTGGAAGAGACCCCAGAGGCCATCAAGTCCAACCCCCTTCTGCCATGCAGGAACACCCATCAAAGCGGGCTTGTTCTCTGCTGCTCCAGAGACTAGGACAAGGAGCAATGGATCCAAGCTACAGGAAAGTAGGTTCCACTTGAACCTTAGGAAGAACTTCCTGACGGTCAGAGCTGTCCGGCAGTGGAATCTGCTGCCTCGGAGTGGCCACCCACCCACTGCTTAGAAGCCTCCAAAGAAGGAGGAGACCCCACCACACTCCATAATCCACTGCTGGACAGCTCTGACCGCCAGGAAGTTCTTCCTGAGGTTCAGGTGGAATCTCCTTTCCTGCAGCTTGAATCCATTGCTCCTTGTCCTGGTCTCTGGAGCAGCAGAAAACAAGCTTGCTCCCTCCTCGACATGACATCCCTTCAAATATCTAAACATGGCTGTCATATCCCCTCTCAACCTTCTCTTCTGCAGACTAAACACCCCCAGCCCCCTAAGCCGTTCCTCAGAGGGCTTCATGGCTTCCAGACCCCCCACCGTTTTGGTCGCCCTCCTCCGGACACACTCCAGCTTGTTCATATCCTTCTTGAAATGAGGTGCCCAGAACTGAACACTGGATTGTTCCAGATGAGGTCTAAGCAGAATAGAGTGGTACCAATACCTCCCTCGATCTGGACACCAGACGCCTATTGATGCAACCAAGAATCGCATTGGTTTTCTTGACTGCTGCATCACACTGCTAACTCATGTTCAGCTTGTGGTCCACCAAGACTCCCAGATCCCTTTCGCGTGGACTGCTATCCAGCCACATGTCCCCCATCCTATATTTGTGCATTTCATTTTTTCTGCCTAAACAGAGGACTTTACAGTTCTCCCTGTTGAAATTCATTTTGTTAGCTTTGGCTGCATTGACCCCACCGCACTCCATGGATGCCGCAGCATCTTCCACTGTTGACCATCAGGAAGTTCTTCCTGAGGTTTAGGTGGAATCTGTTTTCCTGTAGTTTAAATCCATTGCTCCTTGTCCTAGTTTCTGGAGCAGCAGAAAACAAGCTTGTTCCATCTTCAACATGACATCCCTTCAAATATTTGAACATGGCTATCATGTCCCCTCTTAATCTTCTTTTTGTCAGGCTAAACATGCCTCTCCTCAGAGGGCTGCATGGCTGCCAGACCCTTCACCATTTTGGTCGCCCTCCTCTGGACACCTTCCGTCTTGTCCATATCCTTCCTGAACAGTGGTGCCCCGAACTGGACACAGGATTATTCCCGATCGGGTCTGACCAAAGCAGAATACATCCCTTGATCTTGACGCTCTACTCCTATTGATGCAGCTGGGAATCACGTTGGCTTTTTTAGCTGCCGCATCACACTGCTGGCTCACGTTCAGTTTGTGGTCCACTAAGACCTCTAGATCCCTTTCACATGGACTGTTTTCAAGCCAGGTGTCTCCCATCCTATATCTGTGCATTTCATTCTTTCTTCCTGGTACCCTACATCAGGGTTGCCATAAGTTGCAAATAACTTGAAGGGATACAATGACGGCAAACCCACCACAGTTGGTCACAGCTTATTGTCCAAACAAACACACACGAAATATATTTTCCTGCTTGGAAATTAAGAGAGAAGTCTCCAGATTAAATTAGAAATTAGAAACTGTCGTCATGTATTTGTTGAAGGTATATTTGCAATGCCAGATAGCCCGTGCGGGAAAAGGGTAGACTTTAATTAGAGTGCTACAAAGTATCCAAAGCCAATTCTTGATTGCAATTGGTTGTATATATTTGAAGCTTGTGTGTGTGTTTGAAAGTATCAAAGAGCCAATTGCTTGATTGCTCCATGTACTGTATATCCAAGAGAGAGGGAGAAAATCAGAGCAGCAAAAAGGTGTTTCGAGAACTGGAAAGACTCAAAGATAAGTGACAAGAAACATGCCCTGGTTTCAAGGATGAAAGAAAGGTACCGTAAACAACTGGACATATGGGAATTGTCTAACATTGTGGGGTGATGGCTAATTGATTGTCCCCTCCATGTCTAAATTTGCAGGAGGAAGTATGAAAAAATTAGCAAGTAATGTCTTTTATATTGTACAGATATAACAGAAACCAGTAGGATAGTTTTGACTTAGGACTGGCGTTGAGGAAGCTGGAAACCAATTTAATTGCATGTTAAATGTGAGGGTGGAATGAGTGGCTTTTTTTAGGTTAGAGGGTACGGGTAGCGGGATGAGTGTGACTGAGGAAGTCCACTAGCAACGGCTCGTAACCGTCCAGAAGATCTTCCTAAGGTTTAGGTTTTCTTGCCAGTTGAATCCATTGTTCCGTGTCCTAGTCTCTGCAGCAACAGAAAAGAAGCTGGCTCTATCTTCTACATGGCTCCACCTTCAGGTATCTAAAGATGGTTCTTCAAGCCCTCTCTCAGTCTCATTTTCTCCAGGCTAAGCATCCCAAGCTCTCTAAGTTGTTCTTCATAAGACTTGCACAAGGGGACAGGAAGCAACCCCATTAATTCAATGGGGCTAGCGTAGTAGTCAAGCAAGAGACAGTATGGTGTAGTGGTTTGAGCATTTGGATGACAACCCTGGAGACCAAGATTTGTCTCCCCACCCAGTCATGGAAACCCACTGGGTGACCTTGGGCAAGTCACACACTCTCAGCTCCAGAAAACCCCATGATAGGTTCACCTTAGAGTCACCATAAGCTGGACATGACTTGAAGATCCACAACAACAAAAAGTGTTGTAGACAATAATCAACAGGAGGCCATCTCAGGACTTTTGCATTCCTGGTTGCTCCATAAACAGCTGAATATCAGTGTTTCCAATGTGCCACTTGATTCCCTGGGATTGCACTAGAAGTCCCAGGGCATTATAGTTCCCCACTGCACAAGGAGAGAGGAAGGATGAACTCTGGACTCCCAAAGGAGTCTTCGTTCAGACCTCATATCACTTTGCTCTTGTTCTGTGTCTTCAAGTCACCTCTGATTTATGGTTCCCTTCTTCTAGCACTTTCCTTGCAAGGTTTATGCAAAAGGGGTTTCCCACCGTGGCCTTCTTCTGAGAGAGTGTGACTTGCCCAAGGCCATGCAACGGGTTTCTGTGGCTGAGCGGGGATTTCAACCCTGGTCTCCCACGATAGTCCAACATAGAAACCACTACACTGTGCTGGCTCTGCTAGGATTTTCTTGGCTATAATTCTGCCTTCCTCTGAGGCCGAGAGAGCGTGACTTGCCCAAGGTCACCCAGTGGCTTTCCATGATTTGAACCCTGCTCCCTTGGAGGAGTCCTAGACACCCAGTGAAGCCAAACCACACCATCTTGAGCCTTGGAGTCAACGTCATCAGTTGTACAATGCTGATGTGCGGCCAAAAGGTGGTTAGCCCCATTCCTATGTAACAACTTGAGTGTAGTTGTTCACCCGAAATATTTGAAGGGATGCCATCTACTGCTCCAGGGACTAGAACACAAACCACTGAGTTCCTATTTCAAGAAGGGGTCCACCTAAAACTTAAGAATAATTTTTTTGACTGTGAGAGCTGTTTGAGAGTGGAACATGGGCTCCCTTAGAAGGTGGAGAACATCTCTGGAGGTCTTTAAACAGAGGGTGGGTGGCCATCTTTGAGGGGTGCTTTAGCTGTGTGTTCCTGCATGGCAGGAAGTTGGAATAGATGACCCTTAGGAGACCTTCCAGCTCTGGTGGGATATGGACACACTTGGAGTCTCCTTCTTTGGAGGCCATCAAACCAAGGCCAGGTGGCCATCCTTGAGGAGTGCTTCAGCTGTGTGTTCCTCCATGGCAGGGGTTGGACTAGATGCTCCTTAGGAAACCTTCCAACTCTGGTGGGATATAGACACCCTTGGAGTCTCCTTCTTTATAGGCCTTCAAGCCAAGGCTGGATGGCCATCCTTGAGGGGTGCTTCAGCTGTGTGTTCCTGCGTGGCAAGACCAGATGACCTTTAGGAGACCTTCCAACTCTGGTGGTATATGGACACTTTTGGAGTCTCCTTTACTGAAGGCTTTCAAATTTAAGGCTGGATGGCCATCTCTCAGGAGGGCTTGAGTTGTGTGTTCCAACATGGCAGGGGTTGGACTAGATGGCCCTTAGGAGAACACCTCTGGTGGTATATGGTCACCCTTGGAGTCTCCTTCTTTGAAGGCCTTCAAACCAAGGCTGGATGGCCATCTCTTGGGAGTGCTTGAGTTGTGTTTTCATAGAATCATAGAATCATAGAGTTGGAAGAGACCACAAAGGCCATCTAGTCCAACCCCCTGCCATGCAGAAACCCATGTCAAAGCATTCCCAACAGATGGTCATCCAGCTTCTGCTTAAAAACCTCCAAAGAAGGAGGAAACTCCACCACACTCCGTTGAGGCAGCAGCAGATTCCACTGTTGAATGGCTCTGACCCTCAGGAAGTTCTTCCTGAGGTTCAGGTGGAATCTCCCTTCCAGTACTTTGAATCCATTGCTCCTTGTCCTAATCTCTGGGGTAGTGGAAAAGAAGCTGGCTCCCCCCTTGACATGACATCCCTTCAAATATTTAAACATGGCTATCATGTCCCCCCTTAACTTGTCTTCTGCAGACTAAACATCCCCAGCTCCCTCAGCCGCTTCTCAGAGGGCTTCATGGCTTCCAGACCTTCCACCATTTTGGTCACCCTCCTCTGGACATGTTCCAGCTTGTCCATCTCGTTCTTGAAATGAGGTGCCCAGAACTGGACACAGGATTATTCCAGGTGGGGTCTGGCCAAAGCAGAATAGAGTGGTGCCATTACCTTCCTTGATCTGGATGCCATACTTCTATGGATGCAACCAAGGATCGCGTTGGCTTTCTTGGCTGCCGCATCACGCTGCTGGCTCATGTTCAACTCGTGGTCCACAAAGACTCCAAGATCCCTTTCACATGCATGACACAATAGGGTTGGACTAGATGGCCTTTGGAGTCTTCCCCAGTTCAGTGGTTTAGTCACAGGGTGGTTTCTGGCCTGGGCTGCCTTCCTCTTTTCTTTTCTTTTTTTTTTCCCCCTCCAGAAACTTAATATTCCAATCAGCTCTCCCGTTAGAAGCCAACGAGCGCGACGAGAGAGAGCCCCTCTAAGCTGAGGGAATATTACTCACCGGGTCATGCTCGGCTGAGTAAAATACAACCCTCATAGATCATCATAACTGCCAGAGAATGACAATTATAATTGAGACGGCAATAAGTGGGAAAGAGTTCTTTAATTTAACATCCAATTATTACAAGTTATCACTCCTTAATAAATGTAATATAACAGACAATCAATGTTGCATGCGACGGGACTGGCTACATTGGGGATGGCAAATTTATATCCTGGAGGGAATGAGAGGAGAAAAAAAAATTATATATATATATATGTGTGTGTGTGTGTGTGTGTGTGTGTATGGGTGTGTGTATTTCTGGGAGGTCGTGAAAGAGAGACAGAGGTTGTGGGTTGGAAAAGGCCCTTTTCCTGTGGAAGTAAAATAGAATAAAAATGCAGCAGACTGTGAGAAACGCAGCCGAGGAAAGAAAGAAAGAAAGAAATAAACTCCGGCTATATATAGCTTGCAACGGGTTGGCTGCAAATTTGCATACGTTATAATAGCTCTGGGCTATGAGAGGGAGAAGAAGACGGATCGGAGAACGGGAGACAGGGAAGGAAAAAGAAAGATCCTTTCTCTCCAAAATAGGAGAAGCCACGGATGAAGGGGAAAAAAAATTCTTTTTCTTTTTTGCCGAGCGTCTGTCTTGCAGATGAAATTTTCGTTTGGGTGTGGAGATTTGGACGAAATGGGGCTATTATGGTTTTGGCTAATTAAGGGCGACGGAATTTCCTTTCCGCACCAGGATTTTGGAAGAGCGAGGTATGAATTCCCACTCAGCCGTGGAGACCAGCTGGACGGCCTCGGGTGCAAGTCACGCTCTCTCTAAAGCCTTATAGGAAGTTGGGGTAAACCTCCCATGAATAAGGACGCTTGCTGAAGGAAAACACTGGGAGACACAGCTTGGTGTAGTGCTCAGCGTGTTGACTACAATTCTGGGAGACCAGGGTTCGAATTCACTGCGCAACCATGCCGGGTGGCTGAGGACAAGTCATGCTCTTCCCTCATCCTCAAACTTGGAAACTCATTGAGAAATGCAGGGGAGCCCTGCTTGTGAAATTGCAAAATTATGCATCCAGGCAATGGCCAGAGTGCCCCGATGAGGGTCGGGCACTTGTGGTGCACAGGGGCTGGGACTTAGAATCATAGAATCATGGAGTTAGGAGAGACCAGAGGGGCCATCCAGTCCAACCCCCTTCTGCCACACTCAAAACACCCCCAGCAAATGGCCACCCGTCTCCTGCTTAAAAGCCTCCAGAGAAGGAGGAGACACCACCACACTCCATATTCCACTGCTGGACAGACCTGGCTGTTGGGAAGTTCTTCCTGAGGTTCAGGTGGAATCTCCTTTCATGGAATCACAGAATCATAGAGTTGGGAGAGACCCCCGGGGCCATCGAGTCCAATCCCCTGCTATGCAGGAACACCCATCAAAGCATTCCCAACAGATGGCCATCCAGCCTCTGCTTAAGAACCTCCAAAGAAGGGGGAGATTCCGTCATACTCCATGGAGGCAGCAGCAGATTCCACTGCCGGACAGCTCTGACCATCAGGAAGTTCTTCCTGAGGTTTAGGCAGAATCTCCTTTCCTGCAGCTTGAACCTGTTGCTCCTTGTCCTAGTCTCTGGAGTGGTAGAGAATAAGTCTGCTCCCTCCTCCACATCAGATCCCTTCAAATATCTAAACATGGCTATCACGTCCACTCTTAACCTTCTCTTCTGTGGACTAAACATCCCCAGCTCCCTCAGCCATTCTTCATAGGGCTTCCTGGCTTCCAGACCCTCCACCATTTTGGTTGCCCTCCTCTGGACACCTTCCAGCTTGTCGACATCCTTCTTGCATCGAGGTGCCCAGAACTGGACACAGGATTCCAAATGAGGCCTAACCAAGGCAGAATAGAGGGGTACCATCACCTCCCTCGATCTAGACACCATACTCCTATTGATACAACCAAGAATTGTGTTGGCTTTCTTGGCTGCCGCGTCACACTGCTGACTCATGTTCAGCTTGTGGTCTACCAAGACTACCTTCCACCATTTTGGTCGCCCTGCTCTGGACACACTCCAGCTTGTCAATGTCCTTCTTGAATTGAGATGCCCAGAACTGGACACAGGATTATTCCAGGTGGGGTCTGACCAAAGCAGAATAGAGTGGTACCATTACCTCCCTTGATCTGGACACCTTAGTCCTACTGATGGAACCAAGGAAAACAAGCCCGCTCCCTCCTTGACATGACATCCCTTCAAATATTTAAACATGGCTGTCATGTCCCTTCTTAACCTTCTTTTTGTCAGGCTAAACACACCCAGCTCCCTCAGCTGCTCCTTGTAGGACATGGCTTCCAGACCCTCCACCATTTTGATGACCCTCCTCTGGACTGTAGCCTCTCCTCCAAGGGCATTGGACATGTCAGATGGGCACTGGGCATTTCTGATGCCCGCTGGGAAATTCTGGAGTGCACAAGGCACTTCTGAAGCACACTAGGTGCTCCTGGAGCCCATGCACTCTTCTGATGCGCCTATGGCTCTTCTGACGCACTTTGCACACTTCTAATGTGCATTGGGCATTTCTGAAGCACTCGGGCACTTTGCAGGGCATTGGCCACTTCTGGGGGGCACCGGCCACTTCCGGTGCACACGAAACACTCCACTTGTGCCCTGGCACTTCCTGACCACTGTCTGGATGTGCCCATTGCTCAGGATGTAGCACATCAATAACGGCATCACTGTGCAATGAATGCCCGTTGTCACGTCCCAGGCGAATACAGACATTGGCCATTTCCGCACTAGACTGTTATAGTGCTATTATTCCACTTTCGACATCTTACGCAATCTTGGCTCCTCTCTAAATTGCAAACCCCAGGACTCCATAGGATGCTGAAAGTGGAATAATAGCACTATAACAATCTAGTGTGGAAATGGCCGTTTTTAAACTACTGAATTCCTTTTTGCAAATACGTTAAGGCCACTTACGGAGATGTCCCCATTTCACGTAGAAAGCCAGCCAAGATTTTCTGTACACGAAACAGCATTTTTTTTTATGCCCAGAAAGTAATATTTCTGTGCAGAAATATTACTTATTTTGCAGAAAATAGTATTTTGGGTATGCACGCACAAAAAAACAGATGTGAATTTTGCATAGAATAAGCCGAAAGGTGCAAATAATAGTCTTCAAATGCCAGGTAGTTTTTCAAAACTTTCTTCACAGCAGGAAGAAAATTTGCTGGAATTAGGCATTGCTTCTTTCAAGAGCTCATATATGGTTGTTTTGCACAGAAAACATTTTCTGCTCAGGAAATAGCTTTTTCCAGGCATAAAACAATGTTCTAATATTCCTTTTTTAAATATTCTTTCTATCCCTAGCATGGTGGAACATCTCCACTCTCTCCGCAGGAAAGAATTGCATCCATGCTGTGGAATGTATGTAGAAAGAATATTAGAAAATATATATATTTTTAATGATGGAAAAATAGTTTTGAGTGTGGATGAACCCAATGAGAAGCAAACAAACCAAACAGTTTTCAAAACCTATTCATAATCTCGGATATATTCTGTGCAAAATTCACATATGGTTATTTTGCACAGAAAACAGCACTTTCTGCACAGAAAACAGTATTTCTGCATAGGGATATTAATTTCCTATGCAGAAAATTCTGTTTTCTATGCAAGAATGGTTGTTTTCTATGCAAATATTCCGTGTGCAATTTTTTTGCAAAGAGTAAGTCCTCAATTACAGAATTTTCTACACAGGAAGGAGTCTCTGTTCTGCACAGAAAATAATATGCCTGTGCAGAAATATTTTTTCCTGCACAGAAAATGCTGCTTTTTGCACAAAAGAAACACATGCAAATTTTGTGCATAATAAGTTCCACACTATGAAGGTTTTTTTTTGGGACAGTCGAAGATTCAGGGTTTCTTGATGTGTTTTCTGATATTTATTGAATATTTCTGAATTTTCTTTCCAGTCCTACTTCATGTGCTAGGTCAGACAGCAGGAGAGGAGCTGAGATGTGAAGTCCACATAACAATCAACTCAAGTGTCTGTTGTCCATCTCTCCTAAGTTGGGGAGTATCAAGAAAGAGCTTGAGCAGCTGGTCATCTGGAGAAGGTTGACCAAGGTGATCAAAGATATGGAAGGCAAGTCTCATGAGGCATGAGCTAGGTAAGTTCAGCCTGCAGAAGAGAAGACTCAGAGGTGGCGTGATACAACCATCTTGAAATATCTCAAAGACCTTCATGTAGAAGATGGAACCAGCTTGTCTTCTGCAGCTCCGGAGACTAGAACACAAACCAGTGGATCCAAAACGAAAGAGGTTCCAACTAAACATTGGGAAAGACCTTCTTGACCACAAGAGTTCAAGAGTGGAATGGGTCAACCAGGAATGTGGAATTGAAGGGCTGGACTCCTGAACCAGAGTAGACCTATTGGAACAATGTGCTTGCCTCCTGTCCTCTTGTGCAACCCTTGCCTCCTGTCCTCTTGTGCAACCCTTGAGAGCAATGATTTAGGAAGAAGAATATATTTAGTCTGGAAAAGAGAAGAATGAGAGGTAACCTCATGGACATCTTTAAATATCTGTAGGGATGTCATGTAGAAGATGGAGCCAGCTTCTTTTCTTCTGCTCCAGAGGCTCAGACATGGAGCAATGAATTCAAATTGCAAGAAAAAAGATCCCACCTAAACATTGGGAAGAACTTCTTAATGGTCAGAGCTGTTTCACAGTGGAGTGGACTTGGAGTAGGACACGGGGATAGGAGTGAAGCTGAGATGTGAAGTCCAAATAACAATCAGCTCAAGTGTCTTTTGTCCAACTCTACTAAGTTGGTGGTGGGGGGGTATCAAGAAAGAAGATGAGAAGCTGGTCATCTAGAGAAGGTTGACCAAGATGATCAAAGGTGTGGAAACCAAGCCTCATGAGGAATGACTTAAAAAGTTGGGTAGGTTCGGCTTGCAGAAGAGAAGACTCAGAGGTGGCATGATGCAGCCATCTTGAAATATCTCAAAGGCTTTCATGTAGAAGATCGAACCAGCTTGTCTTCTGCAGCTCTGGAGACTAGAACACAAACCAGTGGATCCAAAATGAAAGAGATTCCAACTAAACATTGGGAAAGACCTTCTTGATCACAAGAGTTAAAGAGTGGAATGGATCAACCAGGAATGTGGAATTGAAGGGCTGGACTCCTGAACCAGAGTAGACCTATTGGAATAATGTGCTTGCCTCCTGTCCTCTTGTGCAAGCCTTATGAGCAATGACTTAGAAAGAGGAATATATTTAATCTGGAAGAGAGAAGAATGAGAGGCAACCTCATGGACGTCTTTAAATATCTGTAGGGATGTCGTGTAGAAGATGGAGCCAGCTTCTTTTCTTCTGCTCCAGAGGCTCAGACATGGAGCAATGAATTCAAATTGCAAGAAAAAAGATCCCACCTAAACATTGGGAAGAACTTCTTGACAGTAAGAGCTGTTTTACAGTGGAATGGACTTCCCAAGAGAGTGGTGAAAGGCTTTCAGCAGAGGGAAATTTTTCAAGAGTGCTTGAGCTTCCTGCATTGGCAGAAGGTTAGACCAGATGCCTCTTGTGGCTCCTTCTAACTCTGCAATTCTATGGCCCTACAGAAGGGGAGTCCAGCTACGTTTTAGGAAGAAGTTCAACTGTTCAACTGCAGAATAGACTGCCTTGGAAGATGGTAGACTGTCCTTCTTTGGAGACCTTTGAACAAAAGTTGGGCGGGCATCTCTTAGGAGAGCCTGAGCTGTGGATTTCTGCTTGGCAGAAGGTTGGGCTGGATGGCCCTCAGAGAACCTGCCAGCTCCAGCGTAAGACTTCCTGGGAGGGTGGTGGACTTCCTTTCTTAGGAGTCTGTGGTCCCATTCCCTCCCTTGATCTAGACACCATACTCCTCTTGATGCAACCAAGAATCGCGTTGGCTTTCTTCGCTGCCGCGTCACACTGCTGACTCATGTTCAGCTTGTGGTCCACCAAGACTCCCAGATCCCTTTCACACGTACTGCTATCCAGCCACACGCCCCCCATCCTATACTTGTGACTTCCATTTTTTCTGGCCAAGTGCAGGACCCTACATTTCTCTCTGTTGAAATTCATTTTGTGAGCTTTGGCCCAGCTCTCCAATCTGTCAAGGGCACGAACGCGTTACATTACTGAACCAAGGGCAGCAAGTCGGTCGCTAAAAATATCCAAGCCACAAGTTGAGTTGAGTGAGTGCATCACGTCTGAATTGAGTCACTGAAACAACTTAAGTCTGACTTGAGTGCGAGTCACTCGACTTGAGTCTACATCCCCGGAGATCCTGCATCTGTCCAGGGGGTCAGACTTGATGGTCTCTAGCGGGCCCCATTCGACTCTAGGACCATTTCCACACTAGACTGTTATAGCGCTATTATTCCAATTTCAAGATCCTATGGGGTTTGCAGTTTAGCGGGGTGCCCTCAGAGGGTCCTCCCGAAACTGCAAACCCCAGGATTCCGTAGGAGCTCGAAAGTGGAATAATAGCGCTATAACAGTCTTGTGTGGAAATGGCCCAGGATTCTGCGAATACAGATCTATGTGTATCAGATGAAGACTGGAAGGTTTTGGTTGCAGAACAAGGTGGGGGAAATAGAGAAATGTATTTAATTCCTCCCAGAATTTATGTACATGTCAGAAATCGGCAAGAATAACAACACTCCAGATCTCTAACGCTTATTCCGTTGCATGAACTAACATCAATAAGATGCATAATTTCCATGCAGTCTGGAAAGGAATTAGCATCTCTTTTCTTTTCCTGCCACCCCTCTCTCTTTTTTTCTTTAAAAACTATTCTGGAACAGCAGATCCTACTAACCTGGATTGCAAAATCCCTTGTTTGATGAGGTGGATGATTTTGGGTCTGGGTTCGAGGCTGAGGCGATGTGCCCTGGATGGGATTTTGAGAATCAGTTCTCTTTACAGGACTGTTGGAAGGATTTTTATTTGTTTTTTAAAAATGGATAAAAGCTACTGCAAGCCACTTGCAAGCCTGTGAGGATGAATGGATAAATTTTAAATATCTGGAGAAGAGGGACCTAGCTTGTTTTCTGCCGCTCCAGAGAGTAGGATATGGAGCAATGGCAAATAGCATTCAATTGGCACCATGGGGATATGGAGCAAATTACAACTGGCCCTCCACATTTGCTAGAGTTAGGGGAGCAGCACTGTTACCCCAAAAACGTGGGAGCCACGAGGGCCATCCCGCAATGCCAATACCTCCATGCAAAAGTGGGGAATTAATTAGCCCAAAGTTCGGAGAATTTTGAGAGGGAGATAACTTAATGAGATCTCTCTACCAACTTTTACAGGCTCACAGAGGAAAAAAAAATGTAACGGGAATTTTAGTATGAATTTTAACCTGAATTTTAACATGGAAAAATGTAGGGCATTACACTTAAGAAGAAAGAATGAAAAGCACAAATACAGCATGGGTGATACCTGGCTTGAAAACAGTCCATGTGAAAGGGATCAAGGGGTCTTAGTGGTCCACAAGCAGAACATGAGCCAGAAATGTAATGTGGCAGCTAAAAAAGCCAATGCGATTCTAGGGGCATCCTTAAAAAGATAGTGTTGAGATCAAGGGAAGTAATAATATCACTTTATTTTGCTTTGGTTAGACCTGACCTGGAATACTGTGTCCAGTTCTGGGCACCACAGTTCAGGAAGGAGATGGACAAGCTGGAACCTGTCCGGAGGAGGGCGACCAAAATGGTGGAGGGTCTGGAAGCCATGAAGCCCCCTGAAGAGCAGCTTAGGGAGCTGGGGATTTTGCAGAAGAGAAGGCTAAGAGGGGACATGAGAGCCATGGTTAAATATTTGAAGGGATGCCACGTTGAAGATGGAGCAAGCTTGTTTTCCGCTGCTCCGGAGACTAGGACAAGGAGCAATGGATTCATCTGCAGGAAAGGAGATTCCAGTTGAACCTCAGGAAGAACTTCCTGATGGTCAGGGCTGTTCGACTATGGAATATGTTGCTTCGGAGTGTGGTGGAGTCTCTTCCTTCTTTGGAGGTTCTTAAGCAGAGGCTGGATGGCCATCTATTAGGAATGCTTTGATGGTGTCTTCTTGCATGGCAGAATGGGGTTGGACTGGATGGACCTCGGGGTATTTTCCAACTCTATGGTTCTGTGATTCTATAATTCTGCAATTAATAATGCTAGGACTAGCTACAGATGAAAAGGAGCAGCAGGAGGAGCAGCAGCAATCGATAGCATATAGAGAGCAATGCAACAGATAGGATCACAATTGCAAAATATTGCAAAATTGCAAAATATTGCAAAATTGCAAAGTATTTGCTAGGAGTGCTTTGAGTTTACGTCCTGGCATGGCAGAAGGGAGTTGGACTCTTTGGCTTTCATGGTCTCTTCCAGCTCTATCTTCCTATGATGCTATGAATTTCCCTATTACAGTGCGACCTTGCCGTCACCTCAGGTATCATTGATATCAACGCCAATTAATACGGTGCCGATGGAATGCTCTTTGCCAATTAAACCGTGCCAATCAAGGAGCGGTGCAAGTGGCCCTGCAAAAGTGGAAAAATTGCAAATATCAAAATGTGTGTGCCATGGAAAGGGGGAATGGCGGGGAGAGAGAAAGAGGATGGGTTGGCTTGGTGGCCCTACGGTTCCTCTCTCTTGCCTATCTTTTTCCATGGGCTTTGGGGGGCAGCTGGAGAGGTTTTGGGGTGCTGCAATGCGTCCTTAGCTGGTGGAGGAGGAGGAGGACCAGGGGTGGGTTTCTGAAGAGTTGCTTGACCATACAATCTGTTGGATAGAAATGCTGTGACATTTGACCCAGCTGAAAATACATTTGATGAGCATGTGGGAAAAATACCTGGGGAATGACTTGGCAGGTCATGGTGCAATCCCTAGGGGACACGTAGTAAGGCTGAGTCATGGTAATGTGAAATGACAAGGGGTTGCATCAGCCGTTGTCCCAGCTGATGCAACTATCAGCAGGTGTGTATAAAAGAGGAGAGCTCAGACACTCTCTCTCTCTCACTCCGAATCTCTGACTCCGAACCTCTGTCCCAGCGAACCTCTGCCTGATGTGTCTGTGATGCCGAACCTATGACTGAGGATCTGCGTATCCTGAGTGTACAGAGGTGTATATATTGGAACTCGAAGATTAAAAGCCTCCAGGTATTTTGGATGACAACTCTGTGTGTTAGAGTTACTAACCAGTGGGTAGAGTGGGGTCAGAGCTGATGCTGTAAGTTACACTCTGCTGCACATGCTTGTTGCTGTTTTGGGACTCTGTTGTGTTTAATGCTTGCCTCTGGGACACGTTTTGTCCGGGGAGCAGCGGTTTCAGGGAGGATTTCGTGCGGAGGCTGTAAATCCACCTCCCGACACACCCCTCTTTGTTTGCTGCTCCCAGCACCGACACCATGAGTCTGAACCTAAGCTTCCGCTTCTATAGTACTCCTGGAGGCCAAAAGCATATAAATACAAAGTCAATACTTTATTAACAGAAATTGCACGTAATAAAAATTAAAAGCCTCCGGGTATTTTGGATGACAACTCTGTGTGCTAGAGTTACTAACCAGTGGGTAGAGTGGAGGCAGAGCTGATTCTGTAAGTTACACTCTGCTGCTCATGCTCGTTGCTGTTTGGAAACTCTGCTGTGTGTTTAATGCTCGCCTCTGGGACACATTTTGTTACTGGGAGGATTTTGTGCTAGGTGCTGTAAATCAATCTCCCCACACAATCAATGTTTAACCATGCATTCAGTGGGTCTCTCCCCATGGAATCCACCAAGCGTAGACCCATTGGTTCAGAGACACTTACCTGTGTGTTGGTTTAACGTTCAGCCATCAGTTCAGTGGGTCTCCTCCATGCAACCTTATGTAGACCGGCCAGTTAATGGTGGGAGTTATTGCCGCTTACTCATTAGTAGTGGGAACGGGTGATTTATGGAGCTCGTAAAGACAGCTGTAAAGTAAACTTGAAAGTTACTAGAAACCTGTTTATTTGTCAATAAGAAGAGGTGGGAATTTTAATGAACTGAACTATATTTAGTGAAGAATCAATCTTAACGAATTCCAAACAAAAAATGGATAGATAGACTTAATTTTTCAACTGGGGTTGCATAGGTAATCCCCAAAAACATGCCCCGTTTTTGGATTTTTTCCTCTCCTCTCCTACTCAGGAGTAGAAAAGGGATGAGAATTATTATTGCAGAATAGAATATTATTGCAGAACTACTGCTGGATGCATAGAACACTATTACAGAATTATTATTGCAGAATAGACACAAAATTACTGCCATAGAACGTGATTACAGAATTGCAGATTCCACTGCCAGACAGCTCTGATATCAGGAACACCCTTCCTGTAGTTTGAATCCATTGCTCCGTGTCCTAGTTTTTGGAGGAGCAGGAGACAAGCTTGCTGCATCTTCAACATGACCTGCCTTCAAATATTTAAACATGGCTCTCATGTCCCCTCTTAACCTTCTCTTCTGCAAACTGAACCTACCCAGCTCCCTCAGCCGCTCCTCAGAGGGCTTCACAGCTTCCAGACCTTCCACCAAGTTGGTCACCCTCCTTTGGACACACTCCAGCTTCTCCATCTCCTTCTTGAAATGAGGTGCCCAAAACTGGACACAGGATTATTCCAGGTGAGGTCTGACCAAAGCAGAATAGAATGGTACTATCACTTTCCTCGATCTGGACACCATACTCCCTTCTGATGCAACCAAGAATCGCATTGGCTTTTTTAGCTGCTGCATCACATGTTCAGCTTGGGGTCCACCAAGACTCCTAGATCCCTTTCACACAGACTGTCATCCAGCCACGTGTCCCCCACGTGTGAATTCTATGTTTTCTGCCTAAGCGCAGGATCTGACGTTTCTCTCTGTTAAAATTCATTTTGTTAGCCTTGGCCCAGCTCTCCAGTCTCTCAAGGTCATTTTGAATTTATGCTAAGCATGCATAAAGTTACAAAATGTGCACAATTTCTGCCCCTAGCCTGTCCCTGTCATCGTTTTGTCATGCAGTGTGAATGCTCTTCTCTGCACCTGGCCACCTGTCTGAGGAAAGATAGTGCAGAAATTGTGCAAAAACATTGTGCAAAAACACGACTTTCGCCTCCATTGCGGGACAGCGACGTCGTGTGGAAATGGCCATGGACTCTACGATATAGGATTTCGGCCAAAAATAATACTTTATGCACAGAAAGTACTGTTTTCTCTGCATTGTTGAGGTCGCTGAGTGATCCCAATTTGGCCAAAGTCACGTGTTTCTCCAAGGACAAGTTGACTGAATATTTTTCTTTTTTGAAAGATTGGACTTTTTGAGCAATAAGAAATCTAACCATGCAATAATTTGTGGATAGCATTGCTAGTAATTCTCGTAAGATTGGTTGGACCTGTGACAGTAAAATAATACCATTTCCCCCCCTTCTTTATATTTTTGGGTTTTTTTGGACAGTTTCACTGGAGAGGGGGATTTAGTAAGTTAGTGTTTCATTAGTTAATAAGTTAGTGTTTAATGGAGTTGGTGTTTAGTGTTCTTAGTTTACTGTTTTAATATTGTGTTCCAGTTTTGTCTTTAGTGTTGTGTTGTGCTTTGAGCGCTGGATTACAAATCCCGGAGAACCGAGTTCGGTTCCCCACAGACACCCACTTGGGCAGGTCACAGACTCTCAGCCCCAGAGAACCCCATGATCGGTTCACCTTAGGGTCTCTATAAGTTGGAAATGACTTGAAGGCAATTACAATTACAAAAACAACAACACTGTGTTTACTATTGTGTATTTGATTTCCTGTTTAGGTTTAAAAGGTCACTTTTTGTTTTTGTTATTTTGTATTAAAATCAATAAACAAATGCCTATATATATAAAAAAAAGGAGCATGCTTTTTCTCTGCAAAAATACCATGTGTGAATTTTGTGCAGAATAAGTTCAGAAAATTGTGAAGGTCACAATTAATCCAGGTTCTTGACACTCGAGATACATGTTTTTGACCATTTTTGGATTTTTTTGAATATTAAAATCTTTTTTTTTTAAAGAAATAGAATATTCTTTCCATGTCTCCCCTTATTATCTAAACAAGTTGTAGCCAAAAATCTTCCTGTGTTTGCAAAGTCGGATGAGATCTTGGACAAAATATAAAATACAGCAAAGTATAATCTTACAAAATTTAAATAGGCAGAGCTTTAATCTAAGGAATATAATGGATTAATTATAGTTGGGAACTTCAATCTAGGGAATAACCAACACGTACAGGGAAAGTGAATAAGGGAAGAAATTTTTAAGAGGGAAAATTTAAGAAGTTAGTTATAAGAAATAGGATATAAAATATACAGATACCATGTAAATGTTTGTAAATTGTGTAAATATCTGTAGGAGGAGAGAAACGTCCTTGAAAGGAAGAATATGGAAAATTCTGTAAGTTAGAAATCTATGGTATAGATTATTACTAAGGATATATGAATCGATAAGAAAAGACAGACATGGTGTATAAGCTTAGGGTTTAAGTTATAGATTTCTCTGTAACCTATGGAAATGTATAGAAAAATTTCGTTGCTTTGTTTTTACTGTATTAATAAAAAGATTTGAACGCAAAGTCGGACGAAATGCCAGAGCGGTTTTCCCGACCGGGAAAGTTTGGCTGAAAGAGAGCTCGGAATGAGGAGCCGTCCTCAAAAGTTTATCTCCCAATTTTTCTCCTTGGCGGATTGCAAACTCAAAGAGGAGGGGTTAGCTTTGACCGAGGTCCGTTTGCATGAGATCCCAATTTGCATATTGCAATTTGCATATTGCAATTTGCATATTGCTGAGAATGGGCTTTGGCAAGAAATTAGACTGACAGTGGGGCCAGCATCCATTGGGTGTTTGTTGTTTTTTTTCTTTTTTAATGAAATTAGAAAGAGATGCAAACTCTCTCGATGAATGTGTAAAGAATGCTCATTACGGTGAGAGAAACCAACCGACGCAGGCGGAACGAAGATTTTAAATATATTCAACAACGGTCAGAAACATGTCTTTTTTTAGTGTTGAGAAACCCTAATCAAAAGAATCCAGGAGTGATGACCACCTTTGCAATTCAGGGCTGATTCTGTGGAAAATTAGCTAGGCAGAAATTTTATTTCCTGCACAGAAAATGCTATCATTGGGGACCTTTTTTTTTCCCCTGTGCAAAATTTGCATTTGTTTCATTTGCAGTTTCTCAGCAGGAAACCGGTTTGCTGTGCAAATGCTCCTGCTTTCTGCACAGGAAATATTTCTCTGTAGAAATATTGTTTTCTCTGCTGAAATTGCCATTTCGTGTGCAAATGTTTTTTTTTCCATGCAAAACAACCATGTGTGAAATTTGTGCAGAATAAGTCCTGAATTGGGAATGGGCATCACGAATTACGCTACTGCTGTCACTTCAGCACGGGGCTGGGAAGGGGGGCACCGGCAGGTCAGGCCCGGTGGTTTTTTTTTTGGTCTTTTTTGCACCCCCCTGGAATTGGGGCCCAGGGCACGCGCCCCAGTTGCCCCCCCCACCCCGGATAGGTCTCTACTCTCACTCCATCTTATTCCTTCTCTCTACAGTCTTTTCCTTCTCCTACAGCTTTCTTTCCTTCTATATCTCTCCGTCCATCTCTCCCTCTCTGTTTTTCTTCTCCCCCTCCTAGCTAGTAAAGTGCGGGTTGGACAGGTGGATTTGGAATTGGTTGACCAACCGAACCCAAAGGGTGCTCCTCACCCATGGCTGCTTTTCACCCTGGAGAGAAGTGACTTTTGGGGTGCCAGAGGGTTCTGTCCTGGGCCCAGGGCTCTCCAACATCTTCATCAAGGACTTGGATGAAGGAGTGGAGGGCACGCTGATCAAATGTGCAGATGACACCAAATTGGGAGGGGTGGCCAATACCCCAGAGGACAGGATAAAATTTCAATACGACCTGGACAGATTGGAGAGCAGGGCCAAAGCTGACAAAATGGATTTCAACAGAGAGAAATGTAGGGTCCTGCACTTGGGCAGAAAAAATGAAAGTCACAAGTATAGGATGGGGGACACATGGCTGGATAGCAGTCCGTGTGAAGGGGATCTAGGGGTCTTGGTGGACCACAAGCTGAACATAAGTCAGCAGTGTGACGTGGCAGCGAAGAAAGCCAAGGCGATTCTTGGTTGCATCAATAGGAGTATGGTCGAGGGAGGTGATGGTACCGTTCTATTCTGCATTGGTTGGGCCTCATTTGGAATCCTGTGTCCAGTTCTGGGCACCTCGATTCAAGAAGGATGTTGACAAGCTGGAATGTGTTCAGAAGAGGGCGACCAAAATGGTGAAGGGTCTGGAAGCCATGAAGGCCTATGAGGAACGCCTTAGGGACCTGGGGATGTTTAGTCTGCAGAAGAGAAGGTTAAGAGGGGACATGAGGGCCATGTTTAAATATTTGAAAGGATGCCATGTAGAGGAGGGAGAGGGCTTGCTTTCTGCCGCTCCAGAGACCAGGACAAGGAGCAATGGATTCAAGCTGCAGGAAAGGAGATTCCACCTGAACCTCAGGAAGGACTTCCTGACGGTCAGAGCTGTCCGGCAGAGGAATCTGGAGTGTGGTGGGGTCTCCTCCTTCTTTGGAGGTTTTAAGCTGAGGGTGGATGGCCACCTGTTGGGAATGCTTTGATGGGTGTTCCTGCATAGCAGGGGGTTGGACTAGATGGCCCCTGGGGTCTCTTCCAACTCTAGGATTCAAGGATTCTATGATTCCTCCTCTTTCTCCTCCTTCCTCTTTCTGTCCTTCCTTCTCTCTTTTCTCCTCCTTCTGTCTTTCTTTCATCCTTCTCCTCTTCCTCTCTCTTTGTCTCCTTCCCTCTCTCATTTTGCTCTCCTAGAATCAAAGAGTCATAGAGTTGGAAGAGACCCCAGGGGCCACCCGGTCCAGCCTCCTTCTGCCGTTCAGGACGACCCCGTCAAAGCCATCAAGGCAATGACCTAGAGAGGTGGCAAGGTCTTCTTCTCTGCATGTCCTCAAAAAGAGGTTGGAGAGCCCCCTGCTGTGGAAGGTCTAGCTGGAGACCATAGAATCATAAGAGGCCCCCAGGGGACACCCGGTCCAACTCCCTACTGCCAGGCAGGAACACACATCGAAGCCCTCCCTTGGACAGATGGCCACCCAGCCTCTGCTTAAAAGCCTCCAAAGAAGGAGGAGACCCCACCATACTCCATGGAGGCAGCAGCAGCAGGTTCCATTCTTCTTTCCATCAGGAAGTTCTTCCTAAAGTTCTTCATAAAGCACATCCCACTGCCAGATAGCTCTGACCATCAGGAAGTTCTTCCCGAGGTTCAGGTGGAATCTCCTTTCCTGCAGCTTGAATCCATTGCTCCTTGTCCTACTCTCTAGAGCAGCAGAAAACAAGCTTGCTCCATGTTCAACGTGACATCCCTTCAAATATTTAAACATGGTTATCATGTCCCCTCTTAACCTTCTCTTCCGCAGAGTTAACATACTCAGCTCCCTAAGATGCTCCTTATAGGGGTTCATGGCTTCCAGACCCTTCACCAGCTTGTCCATATCTGGGATGCCCAGAACTGGAGACAGGATAATTCCACATGAGGTCTAACCAAAGCAGAATAGAGCCGTACCATTACCTCCCTCTATCTGAACACCATACTCCTATGGATGCAACCAAGAATCGTGTTGGCTTTCTTGGCTGCCGCGTCACACTGCAGGCTCATGTTCGGCTCGTGGTCCGCCAAGACTCCGAGATCCCTTTCCCACGGACTGTTGTCCAGCCACGTATTTCCCATCCTGTATTTGTGCATTCCAATTTTTCTGCCTCAGTGCAGGACCTTAGATTTCTCCCTGTTGAAATCCATTTTGTTAGGAAGCTCTTCCTGAGGTTCGGGTGGAATCCGGCCCACCTCGCCGTCCCTCTCTCTTTCCCTTCTTCTCGCCCTTCTCCGTTTCTCTCTCTCTCCATCCACAGCCAGGCTGCTCCGTACCGGAACAGGCAGCTCGAAAGTAAACAGTGTCTGAAACCCTATTCTCATTAGGCTAATTTACGAATAAATTACCATATTCAATGGCCTTATTTTTACTGCTCGTTAACAGGCCCATGATAGGATGATAATTATGGGATTTTAAGTGGCTAATGGCAGCTGGGACTTGGAGAAAAGCCCCTTTTACGAATCTGTTTATGGCAGGGAAGGTGACGGAAGGGGGGCGAAACGGGGGGCCGGAGGAGGAAGAGGAGGAGGAGGGGGGAGGGGCGTCTCATGTCAGGGAGACAGTTTTAATTGCCGAGTATTTATTAGAGAGGAGGGAAGACTGTAATTTAAAAATGAAACTTGGTGGTAGGAGGGGTAGAGAGGGAGAAACAAAGAGGAAATTAATTAGCCTTTCTCGGGTTGAGGGGTCTCGCTTTTTCGGAGGCCCTCGAATGTTGGGCCCCCTGTCCTTCCTCTACCACTTCCCTCCTCTTCCTCCTCCTCTTTTCCATCCCGTTCTTTATCTCTTTTCTGTTTTCTACCACCTATTCTCCTCCTCTTCTTCCGCCTCCTCCTCCTCCTCCTCTTCTTCCCCCACTCCATCTCTTCTTCAAATCACAGAATCCTAGAGTTGGAAGAGACCCCCAGGGGCCATGCAGTCCAACCCCCTTCTGCCCTGCAGGAAGACCCCATCCAAGCCCTCCCTGGGACAGATGGCCACCCAGGCTCTGCTTAAAAGCCCCCAGAGAAGGAGGAGACCCCACCACACTCCATGGAGGCAGCAGCAGCAGGTTCCACTCTTCTTTCCATCAGGAAGTTCTTCATAAAGTTTAGGTGGAGTCCCTATTCTTGTAGTTTGAATCCATTGCTCCATGTCCTAGTCCCCAGAGCAGCAGAAAACAAGCTGGCTCCATCTTCAACAAGACATCCCTTCAAATATTTAAACATGGCTATCGTGTCACCTCTAAACCTTTCAGGGAGACTCTTTCTCTCTGTCCCACCACCCTGCTAGATAAATCTGGTGGGAATTCACGGAGAGACATGTCCTTAGAACCATAGAATCCTAGAGTTGGATGAGACCCCAAGGGCCATCCAGTCCAACCCCCTTCTGCCATGGAGGAAGACACCATCCAAGTCCTCCCTTGGACAGATGACCGCCCAGCCTCTGCTTAGAAACGTGCAAAGAAGGAGGAGACCCCACCACACTCCATGGAGGCAGCAGCAGATCCCACTGCTGGACAGCTCTGACCTTCAGGAAGTTCTTCTTGAGGTTCAGGTGGAATCTCCTTTCCTACACCTTGAATCCATTGCTCCCTGTCCTCGTCTCTGGAGCAGCAGAAAATAGGGTTGCTCCATACTCCATGTGATGTCCCTTCAAATGTTTAAACACGGCTATCATGTCCCCTCTTAACCTTATTTTCTCCAGGCTAAACATCCCCAGATCCCTAAGCTGTTCCTCGGAGGGCTTCATCGTTTCCAGGCCTTCTAACAGGGGTTAGATGGTTCAGCTCTCAGTGACACTTTAGGGCTGAATTTTCTGTGCTAGAATCATGAATCATGGAGTTGGAAGAGAGCACCATGGCCATCCAATCCAACCCCTTGCCATGCAGGAACACCCATCAAAGCAACCCCAGCAGATGGCCACCCAGACTCTGCTTAAAAACCTCCAAAGAAGGAGGAGACCCCACCATACTCCATGGAGGCAGCAGCAGATTCCACTCTGACAGTCAGGAAGTTCTTCCTGAGGATCAGGTGGAATCTCCTTTCCTGTAGCTTGAATCCATTGCTCCTTGTCCTCGTCTCTGGAGCAGCGGAAAACAAGCCCGTTCCTTCCTTGACATGACATCCCCTCAAATATTTAAACGTGGCTCTCATGTCCCCTCTTAACCTTCTCTTCTGCAGACTAAGCATCCCTAGCCCCCTAACCTGCTCTTGATAGGGCTTCATGGCTTCCAGAACCTTCACCATTTTGGTCGCCCTCCTCTGGACACGTTCGAGCTTATCCATATCCTTCTTGAATTAAGGTGCCCAGAACCGGACACAGGATTATTCCAGGTGAGGTCTGACCAAAGCAGAATAGAGTGGTACCATTACCTCCCTTGATCTGGACACCATACCCCTACTGATGCAACCAAGAATCGTGCTGGCCTTCTTTGCTGCCGCATCACACTGGGGCTCATGTTTTGCTTGTGGTCCATGAAGACTCCTAGATCCCTTTCACACATATTGTTATCCAGCCAGTTCCCTAAGCCACTCCTAAGAGGGCTTCATGGCTTCCAGACCCTCCACCATTTTAGTCGCCCTCCTCTGGACATGTTCCAGCTTGTCCATATCCTTCTTCAATTGAGGTGCCTAGAACTGGACACAGGATTATTCCAGATGAAGTCTGACCAATGCAGAAGAGAGTAGTACCGTTACCTTCCTTGATCTAGACACCAGACTCTTACTGATGCAACCAAGAATCGTGTTGATGTTCTTTAGTACTCTTTGTACATAATTTCAAATCCTTTTCCAATATTTTTTTGCTCTTTTACATTGCCGCCATACGTGGAAGAAGGAGCCTTCAGGAGTTTCGCATTCCCAACGTCTCTTACTTATCCCTTTATACATCTCAGCTAGTTTGCTGGGGGTTGTATACCAGTTATACTTTTGCTTTGCTGTGTCAAGAGCTCAAGTTCATCTTGTTTATTTCCCAGCTTCTGTGCATTAATGCAGAGACATCTAAGGCCAGGGGTCCTCCCTCCTAGACACTTACCTATGGTTTTCTCCTTCCACTGCTATGTCCAGTTCTCCCTATAACATTTGGGCCATCATCTGCAGCACTTGCTGACACCTGCCCTGTCCAGAGGAGAGCGACCAAGATGGTGGGGGGTCTGGAAGCCATGAAGCCCTCTGAGGAGCAATTTAGGGAGCTTGGAGATGTTTAGTCTGCAGGAGAGAAGATGAAGAGGGGACATGAGAGCCATGTTTAAATATTTGAAGGGATGTCATGTTGAAGATGGGGCAAGCTTGTTTTCTCCTGCTCCAGAGACTAGGACAAGGAGCAATGGAGTCAAACTTCAGGAAAAGAGATTCCAGCTGAACGTCAGGATGAACTTCCTGATGGTCAGAGCTGTCTGGCGGTGGAATCTGCTGCCTCCATGGAATGTGCTGGCATCTCCTCCTTCTTTGGAAGTTTTTAAAGAGAGGCTCGATGGGCTGAAAGGGGTTGTTTTGATGGTGTCTTCCTGCATGGCTGAAGGGGGTTGGACTGGATGGCCCCTGGGGTCTCCTCCAACTCTATGATTCTATGATTCTTGCAAAAAAGCTAGTAAAATGCGGGCTGGACAGGGCTACTGTCAGGTAGATTTGTAATTGGTTGACCGACTGAACTCGAATGGCTGTGATCACGAATGGCTGCTTTTCATCCTGGAGAGAAGTGACCAGCGGGGTGCCACAGGGTTCTGTCCTGGGCCCAGGGCTCTCCAACATCTCCATCAAGGACTTGGATGAAGGAACAGAGGGCATGCTCATCAAATTTGCAGATGACACCAAATTGGGAGGGGTTGCTAATATGCCAGAGGATAGGATCAAAATTCAAAATGACCTGGACGGATTGGAGCGCTGGGCCAAGGCTCACAAAATGAAATTCAACAGAGAGAAGTGTAAGGTCCTACACTTAGGTAGAAAAAATGGAATGCGGAAATATAGGATGGGGGACACGTGGCTGGATGGCAGTACGTGTGAAAGGGATCTGGGAGTCTTAATAGACCACAAGCTGGGCATGAGTTGGCAGTGTGATGCAGCAGCCAAGAAAGCCAACGCAATTCTCGGCTGCATCAATAGGAGTATGGTGTCCAGATCGAGGGAGGTGCTGGTACCACTCTACTCTGCTTTGGTTAGACCTCATCTTGAATCCTGTGTCCAGTTCTGGGCACCCCAATTCAAGAAGGACGTGGTCAGGCTGGAGCAGGTCCAGAGGAGGGCAACCAAGATGGTGAAGAGCCTGGAAGCCATGAGGCCCTATGAGGATAGACTTAGAGAGCTGGGTATGTTCAGTCTGCAGAAGAGGTTAAGAGGGGGCATGATAGCCATGTTTAAATATTTGAAGGGATGCCATGTAGAGGAAGGAGAGGGCTTGTTTTCTGCCGCTCCAGAGACCAGGACAAGGGGCAATGGATTCAAGCTGCAGGAAAGGAGATTCCACCTGAACCTCAGGAAGAACTTCCTGACGGTCAGAGCTGTCTGGCAGTGGAATATGGAGTGTGGTGGGGTCTCCTCCTTCTTTGGAGGCTTTTAACCAGAGGCTGGATGGCCGTCTGTCGGGAGTGCTTTGAGGGTGTTCCTGCATGGCAGGGTTTGGACTGGATGGCCCCTGGGGTCTCTTGCAACTCTACATTTCTATGATTCTATGATTTTATGACAATACTGTCTCCCTCTCGCATATAACTCAGTTTAAAGCCCTCCTGATCAGGTTTGCGAGACTCTTAACAAAAACTTTCCTTCCAACTTCCAACGAGGACCGGTCTCTTTCCTTCTCTTGTTCCAGTTCTGTAACACCAGAACTGGTACCATCCAGTTCTGTACCACCTAGGGTGGGGCAATCAGGACACGTGCCCTGGGTGCCAATACTGGGGAGGGGGGGAGGCACAAAAAAGCCATGCTGGAAGATTTAGCAGAGGAGGAAGAGATGCAACTTCCACACTTGTCCTAGGTGCTTTTTATGCTAGAAATGCCTCTTGTTATCTCACTGGTAAACCCTGTCCCGGGGTCTACAATTTTGATATTAAAATAGGATTCCATGTGCCTGAGAGGTCACCCGGATGGGCACGTAGGCGGCAATGGTCAAAGGTTCAAAAACCTGGACAGGCCAGTAAAATCCCCCGTCACATAGCCCCAGGAGACCTCAAGCGGTGCAAACCCACAATAAACAAAGGGTCCTCAGCCCCGAGAAGCCAGCTTGAGGGGATTAGGGTGTCTGTCCTGCGTTGAGCAAATATCCTATCAGGTGAGGACCATTTACATGAAGTCACACCACAAACTAACACAGCCGAAGATCCTGAGACTTTGGCAACACCTTGTAATCCCATCACACAAAGGAAGTTACATGGTGGAGCTTCGTTAGCTCTCCAACACCATTGTTCTCCCCAGGAAAGGATTAGTCCTCCAGGTACCTTTTCCCCTACAAATAGTCCCAGCTTTTGAGAGTTTCTTTGGATCGCTCCCAGTCATCCCAGCAGACCGTTTCTCCGTTCGTTGAGTGATCCCTTCAGCCCTCTCCGTGCTGAGCCCCACTTCTCCGCTGTTTTTGCCGGACCTGGGACTTCAGGAAAAGGTGCAGTATTACCCCAGCTGCAACCCCTTCCATACTCCCCTATCCAATTTCCTCTCTTTCGCTTCGTGATAGGTTTTGAGTGAGTGTGTGAGTGACTGCGTTGGTGCGTGAGGCTTTCATTCCATAAAATCATTTGTAGGACATTCTTGTTTGGTTTTTGGCTTGGCCTGACCCCGTAAAAACTGGGTAAAAGGACCCCGCTAGGTTACCCTACCTCTCGCATGGCTATTGCTCGTGCTCTGGCTAGTCTCCATTCCCCATCACGCGGAGCACATTGAGGTGTCCCCCAAGGGACCCCAGAAACCAGGGTAACACTCTGCCTCTAGTGACCCTCTGAGTGAGAGATCTCCAAAAAACCCAGAGAGGACCGGATCTGCTCGGGTGTTGCAAACACAAACACACCCCCACGTCTAGGCGACCTCTCTTTCTCTCTTTCAGGTCCAGAGTGAACTGAAATTCCCACCCGCTTCCTTGCAGAGGTTCAACAGGTGCAGCCTTTCCAAGCACAGGGAGGGGATGAAGACCCCTTTCTTGCCTTAACTGTTTGAAATGAGCAACGTCTCTGATTTTTAAAATAGAAAACAACAACAACAACAAAATGGCATCCTTAATTTTGCATTAACATGGTGCAACAGATTGGAAATTGAAGCCAAATTTTTTTTGAAAGAACTAAGCACACCAAACCCTGGATTTATTTGCTCAATTTATTTGTTCAATTAAATTCAGGGCGGAAGGATGTGTGAGTTTTCATTTCTGCTACATTTATTTTTTTAAACAGACAAACCCTGAAGTTTCTTCTAACTCAAACATGAAGAAGTGTTTGAATTATATAGTTCGTTCCTTCACATGAAAAGAACAGAAACAAGTTTCTACAATACACCCACATGCACAAAATACAGATTTTCACAGATACAATGCAAAAACAGCTATTTAAAAAGCATGGAATTGAGAGACTGGAAGCAAACTCAGCAGTGGAGAATGGGTTAATAGAGGCTGAGAGATAGTTCCCCAAATAAACAGAACTTCTGGGTATCTCAGGAAGGTTAGTTTCAGGTTTTTGTGGAGTTGTTCCTTCTTATACTCAGAAAGTAAGGAGGTAATTCCTTGCTAATATTATTCTCAGAGGAAGCTAGAAGTAATTTTAGCACGTTTCTTCGTTGTGAGAAACTGCTAAAAAAAACAACACACGGTTTCCAAAGATTTATTCATAGTCCAGGATGCAAAATTCACTTTTTTTTTTTTTGCACAGAAAACATCATTTTATGCATAGGAAACAGTACTTTCTGGAAGGAGAAAAATAATTCTTCTGCACACAAATGTTATTTTCTGTGCAAAAAAACCAAAACCAAAACAAAAGCAGTCTCCTACACAGGAAATGCACTTTTCTGACTCATCCCGCAAAATGTGGAAATTTGGTGCACCATGCAAAAATCCTCTTCAGTCTAGGATCAAGATTTCCTGACAATCAAGAAACAAACCTCTGACCAAGTTTCCAACCATTATTGAATTTTGTTTGCCTCGCTATTTAAAAAAATGAAAATAAAAACCTTAAGTAAATGACATCCAAGTCATCTGCAAAAAGATGTGTTTGGTATGTCTTGCAAAGCATTCATGGTGTTGAAATCATTCCATGCAAGTTGAAAACTTTTGCTAATTCATGCAAATAGTTTTGTTTCTCAAGCTACGAAATTAGGGCCCGTGTTCTACACCAGCTACTTAAATAAGTTTACTGAACCACGTAACCTCTTCCGTCTCCAAATCTGACGGAAGCATTGAAAGAGGTCATAGAATCCTAGAATCCTAGAGCTGGAAGAGACCCCGGGGGCCATCGAGTCCAACCCCCTGCTATGCAGGAACACCCATCAAAGCATTCCCGACAGATGGGCACCCAGCCTCTCCTTACAAACCTCCAAAGAAGGAGGAGACCCCACCACGCTCCATGGAGGCAGCAGAATATTCCACTCTGACCGTCAGGAAGTTCTTCCTGAGGTTCAAGTGGAATCTCCTTTCCTGCAGATGAATCCATTGCTCCTTGTCCTAGTCTCTGGAGCGGCAGAGAACAAGCCTGCTCCTTCTTCAACATGACATCCCTTCAGATATTTAAACATGGCTATCATGTCCCCTCTCAACCTTCTCTTCTGCAGACTAAACATCCCCAGCTCCCTAAGCCGTTCTTCATAGGACTTCATGGCTTCCAGACCCTCCACCATTTTGGTTGCCCTCCTCTGGACACCTCCCAGCTTGTCCTTCTCCTTCTTGAAATTAGATGCCCAGAACTGGACACAGGATTATTCCAGGTGGGGTCTGACCAAAGCAGAATAGAGGGGTACCATCACCTCCCTCGATCTGGACACCATACTCCTGTTGATGCAACCAAGAATCGCGTTGGCTTTTTTGGCTGCCGCGTCACACTACTGACTCGTGTTCATCTTGTGATCTACCAAGACTCCGAGATCCTTTTCACTCGTACTGCTATCCAGCCACATGTGACTTCCATTTTTTCGGCCCAAGTGCAGGACCCTACACTTCTCTCTGTTGATGGTCGGTGTCATTTCTCTCTTGGACGGTCAGTGGAAAATGCTGCTGCCTCCGTGGAGCGTGGTGGAGTCTCCTCCTCCTTTGGATGTTTTTAAACAGAGGCTGGGTGGCCATTTGCTGGGGTTTTTTGGAATGTTTGTTTCTGCGTGGGAGAAGGAGGTTGGACTCGATGGGCATGGTGGTCTCTTCCACGTCTGTGCTTCTATCCTTCTAGGTCTGGGAGGATCAGGACGGGAGGGTAGCGATTGTGAACACAGAACAACTACAGATGTGTAAATGTGAATAACTCTTCTTTATTCACGATTGCTACTTGGCACAATTGTAACCTATTTCACCATCGCTCGGCTGTCTGGATTTTGCCAGCAATTGGAGCCCGAGGGAATGCAATTTCTGCCAGGTTTGGTGGAAGGGATGGAAGAAGACGAGGCACTTTAGTTATTCATCCTGAGTATAAAATACTGGCCGTATATTTTAAGGGACTAAGTTCATCCTTTTGGGATGCGGAGCAGATTTGTATCACAAGGGCTGTTTGCTTGTGTTCGAATTGCACACACAGACACGCTCACACATGAAACCAGATGGAATAACCGAGAAAAGCAGGCACTTCTCCTTCTGCAAATTCCAGGGTTAGTTTTGTTTCGAAGCAAACCTTCTTTCCATCCAGTTCGATGCATTTTTTACTTTTGTTAGAAAGGTGCAAAACAAATGCGTGCAAAGTTTTATACACATTTCTGTTCATTATACACTTTTTTAAAATTTAGTCCAGAGTTTTTCGCTCCACTATAGAGACTTTGCATACAATTCCTCCTGGATTTATTTATTTATTTATTTATTTATTTGAACAGGAATTTCATCAAACAGCAGCAACAAGAATAATAGCGTTTATTTTTTAATGCCGTTTACACCGAACATACGCAATCAGGGACAAAGACAATAAAACTTACATGTTTTTGGGGAGGTGGAGGATTGTGTTTTTGCAGATGGTAAATGTCACTGCAAAATTAATAAAGGCAACTGCATTCTAGTTTTTTTTTTAAATGTCTAATTTATTGTTGGAAACCACCTTGGATCCCATTTTCGGAGAAAGGTGGCACACCAATATCATAAATAAATAAATAGATAGATAATTCATTCCAGGTAACACGTTTGTTTTGGAATTGATCATTTTTAAGGAAGTGAATGAAATGAGATTTCATGTTCTTTTCTCCCATTTCAGCATTACTTTTTGAACTGAATATATTTCAGCTGTAAATCTACAGAATAATGCATGTAAAATTTTGTACACATTCTCCGGATTATACACAATTTTTTAAAAATGTTATTTATCTATTTCTTTTAGTATACTGTTCCTCTCGTGCATACAGATTGCTTTGCAATCAGTTTGTAATCAATTTGCTTTGCAATCAGTTCTAACCCAAGATTTCCTTTGCACTGACATCCCTCTAATGTACACCGGTATTGTGAGGTTAGAGGAGTTATTTAGCAAAATTGCAAAATTTGTTTGTTTTTAGAATTTTTATTTTGTAATTACATCACCAAAACATACATACATGTATTAATCTTAGCATTTCATTATTTATATACTTTGCAGAAAAGTTTAAACCAGAATTAATCTCTCTCTCTCTTTCTATATATATATATAAATAAAATATGAAGATATTAAAGTAGAAATAGACATGTTGCATTTCTAATATCTAATGTCAATAACCAAAAAAAACACAAATTGTAAAAATTTGTAAGGGCAGCGTGGCAATGCAGTTGCATCCCAGTTTGTATATTTGCTCGGAAATCGATCTGTATTTACAGTGTGGACAGAATGCGATTCCTTCTCTATTTCATTCCTCAAGTATTTTGGCATTAGAGGAGTTGTTTTGCAAAATTGCAAAAATTTGTAAGGGAAAGCATTCTAAGGCAGTTGCATCCCCGTTTGTGTATTTGTTCGGAAATTGATCTGCACGTATTGTGACATTAAAGGAGTTGCTTTGCAAAGTTTGGAAGGGAAAGCATTCTAAGGCAGTTGCATCCCCGTTTGCGTATTTGCTCAGAAATTGATCTGCAAGTATTGTGATGTTAGAAGAGTTGCATTTGCAAAATTGCAAAAATTTGTAAAGGAAAGCATTCTAAGGCAGTTGCGTCCCCATTTGTGTATTTGCTCGGAAATTGATCTGCAAGTGTTGGGACATTAGAAGAGTTGTTTTGCAAAATTGCAAAAATTTGTAAGGGAAGGCACTCTAAGGCAATTGCATCCCTGTTTGTGTATTTGCTCAGAAATTGATCTGCAAGTATTGTGACTTTAGAAGAGTTGCATTTGCAAAATTGCAAAAATTTGTAAGGGCAGCACACTAAGGTAGTTACATCCCCGTTTGTGTATTTGCTCAGAAACCGATCTGTATTTACAGTGCGGACGGAGTGAGATTCCTTCCCCGTTTCATTCCGATGCAAGACTCCCTAGACTTTTCGCTGCATTTTTTTTTATATTAAACACACACACGCCGATTTGCGTAAAGGCCCCGTGTGGTCTCGCCCGCCACCCTTTCATCCCGGTGACTTTAAAGCCGGCTGGATTCTCTTTTCAAAACTGCTGACAGGCCTCCACCCAGCAACCGGAGCCGGGGACTGCACGGCGCAGTAGTTAACTTGTTAGACAGGCGCTAGATTGCAATCATAAATAAATAATTCCCTGTCTCCTTACATTCAGACATGTAAGCTTTTAAAGTGTAGCTGTCACGCCGGCATCAGCTTTAGCCCCAGTGCTGTGTAACAGCAAAAATTATCCCTCCCCGCTTGCTTTGCCTTTAATAAATAAATAAAAAAGTTCTCTGTATAATGGACAGTTAAATTGGATTTTCGAATGTGAAATGCGCCGGGGTCTCGTGCCAGCACAGAAAACTCTCCAGAGGTTTGCCAGCTTCCCTCCCTCCGCCTCCTTTTCTTCCTTTTCCATTTTCCCAAAGCAACTTTGCTAATGTTTATCGCATTACCGCACAGCAAGAGCGTCGCGATTCTTAAGGGAGGGTAACCTCGGAAGGAGGCTCGGCGGCGAAGGGATGGATGCCTTCGCGCCGCGTGGAACGGAAACCATTTCCCAGCTGATTTGCAATTTATTTACATGTTAGCATCTGATTGTCTCGTGATTTGTAAACCAGCCACCCAAAGGCTTGTGAATCCTTTCCCTGAAACAAGATTCAAAAAGGGAGAGAAAAAAGGAAAAAGAAAAAAGACCTATCAGCTGTGATGCCCACTGTATTGTTGCAGAAAATACATCATAATCTTTGCCGCCGTCATCATCACTGTTTTTTGCAAGTGACACTGGAAACGTTCCAGTGTGGGTCAACCATATATCCCTTGACCTCAGAAAGGATGCTGCTATTGGTTTTGAAAACTTATGGTTTTTGAGGTTGAAACCAGGCCATGACATTGTTTGATAATGTGGTATGATCCAGATAGTGCCACATTTTGCAATTTTGCAATATTTTGCAATTTTGCAATATTTTGCAATTTTTGCAATTTTGCAATACTTTGCGATACTTTGCAATTTTGCAATATTTTGCAATTTTTGCAATTTTGCAATACTTTGCAATACTTTGCAATTTTGCAATATTTTGCAATTGTGATCCTATCTGTTGCATTGCTCTCTATATGCTATCGATTGCTGCTGCTCCTCCTGCTGCTCTTTTTCATCTGTAGCTAGTCCTAGTATTATTAATTGCAGAATTATAGAATCACAGAACCATAGAGTAGGAAAATACCCTGAGGTCCAACCCCATTCTGCCATGCAAGAAGACACCATCAAAGCATTCCTAATAGATGGCCATCCAGCCTCTCCTTAAAAACCTCCAAAGAAGGAAGAGACTCCACCACACTCCATGGAGGCAGCAGCAGATTCCACGGTCAAATTACTCCTACCTTCAGGAAGTTCTCCCTAAGGTTTAGGTGGAGCCTCTTTTCCTGAGCTTTGAAGCCATTGCTCCTTGTCCTAGTCTCTGGAGCAGCAGAAAACAAGCTTGCTCCATCCACCATATGACATCCCTTCAAATATTTAAAGCATAACTACCGTGTTGTCATGCTACTTTTAATAATCTCCTGCTCTAATTCCCATTTTAGGAGACATTTATAACCGTGTGATGGGCTGTTTACCAGCCTCTAAGATGGCGTCTAACTCCGAGGAGGAATTCTTAAGCAATTCTTTCTTATCATCCAATTTGGATCTATTATACAACTGTATAAAAACCAGGGGCAACCCATGCCCTCAACTGAAAGCTCTTCTTTTGTTTTGGAAAATAGGTTCATTATTATGAAACTTTAGCAGATCTTTATATGTCCAGCAATTATCGCTACAGATTGGTGAAAAGATTCTTGCATTTGCATTTGTGGACAGAAGTGGCGTTTATGTTTTGTCCAAATCTGAAAAAGTGAATTTCTTGTAGGATGTTCACAAAATTCTTCGTCAGGGTATTTCGTAAAATACCATAGGTAGGAGTGCCAGCCATAATTTAGACCTGCTCCTTGTAGGGTCAGCAATCTCTTATTATCTCAATTAATCCAATCAACTATCCCAACTTAGAGCATACTCTCGAAAATCAGGGAGTCCTTCTTTCTCTAAGGTCTATCTTTAACTTCCATTTTATTCTTGGCTTTTTCCCAGCCCGGATAAATTCAGCTAAATCTTGTTTCCATTGGGCGAAGGCTTCTTGTTGGACTATAATAGGAATATTTTGAAAAAGAAAATTCATTTTTTTAAAAATACTTTTTATTAATCTATACATATATATACATAAAATACAATTCTGTTAAATATTTGTATCTCATTGACACATTCTTGGTATTTCTTCCAATCCTTGCTAGAACCCATTTTTCTTAACAATATATCTGTACTACACGTAATATATGTCCAATTAATTGTTTGTTTCTGCAAAACATCTAGTCCGTCTATTGTTTTAATTTTAAACTTTCCAGCCTTCTAGTTATCCTTTGAAAGATCCTAGTATATTTTTGAAGTATCTACCAAATTAAATATATACCTTTCCCTCCTTCATTAGAGTATATTCTTTGCAAGTTTGTTACCCCGTTTCTCTAAGTCCATCTTACTAAAAAGTTCGTTTAGTACTTTTACGGTTTTACTTATAGATATATTTACTTATATATGAAATCTTTTATGAGATCCCGTTCTCTCTCTATGTCTTCATCAGTTCTACCTTTAAGTAATTATATCCGTATTCTTTGTTTCTAACAAAGCAATTAACCGTTGGTCAACTTTCAGGATTTCTTCGTTCTTCCAGGATTTGGGGTATTCAATTCTCGCTATCGTTATCACGTATAATTAATATCCTCCAGTGCTTTTTTGCTATCCTTTGGTCAATCATATGAAGCATGTTCGATAAGTATATTTCTGGCAGTTTATCAAATTGAATATGTAAAAATGTACTTATTTTTTTTTATGTCTTTCATCCCAATATTTTTTGGCCTTATTACAAGTCCACCATACATAGTACACCGTTGAAGAAAATTCATTTTTGGCAATATATTCATTTTTATAGCAGCAGTTTTCCCTGATAAGGATAGTTTTAATTTATTCCAAGCTAATAATTCTTTCTTAATTTCTTTCCAAATTTTAACACAATTATTTTCATATACATCCCGATTATTCTTGGTAAGCCAGATGCCTAAATATTTAGTTTTCTTTTCGATTCTAAAATTTGCCTTGGGTTTCAGTTCTTCTGCTACTACTTTAGATAAAGTTTTAGTCAATATTACTGATTTTTCCTGACTGATTTTGAATCCTGCCACCTGGCCAAATTCTCTATGGCATCTATGGAGTTGATAGGATTAAGATTAAGATTAAGATTTCGTAAGATTAAGACTAAGATTAAGACAAGATCATCTGCGTATGCCTGAAGCTTAAATGTTCCTTTTTTAAATTTTTAAGCCTTTTATACCTTCTTCATTTCTTACTGAATTCTTTAATATTTCAATTACAATCAGAAAAAGAAGAGGCGACGGCAGACAGCCTTGCTTAGTTCCTTTTTCAACATTGCATGGTTTAAATCCTCTCCGAATTAACCAATATATGGACCTCTTGTTTTGAATAAATTGCTTTGATCAATTTAATGAAGTTATTTCCAACATTCATCTTTCGAAGGACTTCAATCCTAAATTACCAGGAAACATTCTCAAATGCTTTTTCAGCATCTAAGAATAACAGAATAAAAGTGAGATTCTTAACATCGTATTACATTGATCAGTGTCCAAACATTATGTCTCACTTGACGGACTGATTGATCTTCATGAATCCCATCCACAAGGACTTTTTTTCTGTCTTTCAGCCAAAATTGTGGCAAATATTTTATAGTCTTGATTTCGTAATGAAATTGGTCCATAATTTTATGGGTTTGTTAGATCTTTAGAATCATAGAATCATAGAGTTGGGAGAGACCCCAGAGGCCATCCAGTCCAACCCCATGCTATGCAGGAACCCATCAAAGCAATCCCAGCAGATGGCCATCCAGCCTCTGCTTCAAAACCTCCAAAGAAGGAGGAGACCCCACCACACTCCATGGAAGCAGCAGCAGATTCCACTGCAGGACAGCCCTGACCTTCAGGAAGTTCTTCCTGAGGTTCAAGTGGAATCTCCTTTCCTGCAGCTTGAATCCATTGCTCCTTGTCCTGGTCTCTGGAGTGGCAGAGAACAAGCCCGCTCCCTCCTCAACATGACATCCCTTCCAATATTTAAACATGACTATCATGTCCCCTCTTCACCTTCTGTTCTACAGACTAAACATCCCCAGCTCCCTTAGCCATTCCTCATAGGGCTTCTTGGCTTCCAGACCCTCCACTATTTTGGTCGCCCTCCTCTGGACATGCCAAAGCTTGTCGATATCCTTCTTGAATTGAGGTGCCCAGAACTGGACACAGGATTATTCCAGATGAGATTTACCTAAAGAAGGTTTACTTTCTTTAGGAACCAACATAACATTAGCAATCCCCCAAGATTGGGTTTTTTCTCCATTCACAACTTGATTTAAGGTTTCATACACTTTCTCAAACATTTTATAGAAGACGGCCGAGAACCCATCAGGTCCTGGGACCTTCCCTAGCTTAGCCTTTTTAATTGCCTCACATATCTCTTCTATTATTATTGGTTGATACAATTTATCCTTTTCTTTGGACTGACTGAAATTTTGAAGACCATAACTAATTTGGAGTCTCCTCAAGAACGTAGGTATCAAGGAGGTCTTGTTGTGTAATTTGTCCCATTCCAAGCAGTGTCACCTTTTGTAATTGCACACATGGGATCCTACCTATGGAGGTTCATTCAGATGTTTCCTCACTCAACTTCGAATTTCTCCCAGATCACCTCTCCCCACCCGAACCACAGCTGCTCTGCTTTTGTTGTGAGCTGTTGCCTTCATAGTCTACCAGGACCTACAAGGTTGGACCCCTTGTTGAATTCTGAACCAACACATAGATAAATTCAATTCATAAAATGGGTTTATTATAGTAGGGACCAGCTGATAAGACTCAGGTCCTTGCTGAACATTAGAACAAAATGGTGGTGGGTCTCGAAGCCATGAAGCCTTCTGAAGAACAGCTGAGGGAGATGGGTCTATTTTGTCTGCAGAACAGAAGGTTAAGAGGGGACATGAGAGCCATGTTTGAATATTTGAAGGGATGTCATGTTGAAGGTGGAGCAAGTTTGTTTTCTGCTGCTTCAGAGACTAGGACAAGAAGCAATGGATTCAAACTACAGGAAAAGAGATTCCACTAGAACCTCAGGAAGAACTTCCTGATGGTCAGAGCTATCTGGCAGTGGAATCTGCTGCTGCCTGAATGGAGTGTGGTGGAGTCTCCTCCTTCTTTGGAGGATTTTAAAAAGAGGCTGGATGGCCATCTGTTGGGAGTGCCTTGATGTGTCTTCCTGCATGGCAGAAGGAGGTTGGACTAGATGGCCCCTTGGGATCTCTTCTAACTCTATGATTCTATGATTCCAAACCATGTCTGAGCACAAACCAAGATTCATTACAAACCCAAAATTTGTAGCATTTCTTTAATTCTTTAATTCTACCAAAGGACCAACATTGGCTTCAGGGCCTCGGGTTGTCCAGAGAAGGGCGACCAAGATGATCAAAGGTCTGGAAACCAACCAGATGGGTGAGGAACTGCTTTGGGAGCCAAGATCTAAGGTCGTAGAGATCTTAGAAGACTACAAGCTGAGTCAAGAGTCAACAGTGTGACAGGGTGGCCAACAAAGCCCATGCAGTTGTGGGCTTCCCCAATGGGAGCATAGTGTCCAGATTGAGGGAAGTAGTAATGCTGGAGTTCCTTTGGTAATCCTGTGTCCAGTTCTGGGCACCACAGTTCAAGAAGGAGATGGACAAGCTGGAAGGTGTCCAGAAGAGGACCATCAAGATGGTTTAAGGGCTGGAGACCAAACCTGAGAAGGGATGAATCCTAGAATCCTAGAATCATAGAGTTGGAAGAGTGGGAAGGATGACTTAGGGAGCTGGGTGTCTTTGGTTTGGAGAAGACTAAACTGAGGCAGGTGACATGATAGAACCGTACTTAGATACCTTGAAGTGATATCATGTTGAAGATGGAAAGATGGAGATGGAAGATGGAGAGAGAGCTTGTTTCCTGCTGCTCCAGAGACTCGGACAGAAACAAATGAATTCAAATTGCAAGAAAAGAGATTCCACATAAACATTGAGAACTTTCTGTCTGTAAAAGCTCTTTGAGAGTATAGAATCATAGAATGACAGAGTTGGAAGAGACCACCTTGGCCATCCAGTCCACCCCCATTCAGCCATGCAGGAGCACACATCAAAACATTCCCAACAGATGGCCACCCAGCCTCTCTTTAAAAGCCTGCAAAGAAGGAGGAGACTCCACCACGCTCCATGGAGGTGGCAGCAGGTACCACTGCCAAACAACTCTTACCACCAGGAAGTTCTTCCTGATGTTTAAGTGGAACCTCTTCTCCTATAGTTTGAATCCATTGCTCCTTGTCCTAGCCTCTGGAGCAGCAGAAAGCAAGCTTGCTCCATCTTCAACATGGCATCCCTTCAAATATTTGTACACGGCTGTCGTGTTGCTTCTGAATCTTCTCTTCTCCAGCCTAAACTTTCCCAGCTCCCTCAGCTGCTCCTCAGAGGGTTTCATTGTTCCACCATTTTGGTTGCCCTCCTCTGGACACCTTCCAGCTTGTCCATATCCTTCCTGAACTGTGGTGCCCAGAATGGGACACAGGATTATTCCCGGTGGGGTCTGAGCAAAGTGGAATAGAGTGCTACCATCAATTCCCTTGACCTAGACAGTAGACACCTATTTATGCAGCCCGGAATCATATTGGCCTTTTTAGCTGCCAGATCACACTGCCGGCTCATGCTCCACTTGCGCTCAGCTGAGACCCCCAGATCTTAGCTCCCAAAGCAGGCTGCCCTTGAGGGTCCTGGGCTCTTCTTCTTCGGGGGTCTTTAAAGATGGGCCTCTCTCAGGAGTGCGTTAGCTGTGTATTTCTGAACTGGAAGGAAGTTTTGAGGCCCCTCCCTAAACTACAAACCCCAGGATTCCTCAGGATGTCGAAAGTGGAATAATAGCACTATGACAGATTAGTGCGGAAATGGCCTAAGATTCCATGAATACCTCAGCATCTCACCGGAGTACCGTTTGCTTCCCCCTTCTTGTATATTTTTTTTAAGTATTCCACCCACACTCATTAATACTAATAAAAACAGCTTGCTATTTTCCAAAAAACTCTCCTCCTTCTGCCAGGCTATTTCTTTGATAGCTGGAGAAGAAAACTTCTTCTCTGCTTTAGAGCCCCATCTTCAATCTTTTTCAGAGAGACAAAGAAAAATTTCCACCTCTTTCAGAGTGGGGAGTGGGGTGACGGTTCAGAAGTACCTGAGCAAACACGATTGATAATTAATGTGCTCCTTAATTCAGAGACATCAAAAGAGGGCTCCCCTGTTTAATTCAACATCCTGAGAGTGTTGCCCAGTGACAGCGGTGAGTGACGGGAGGGTATCAAGCTTTCCTCTGAAATCGCTCCGCCGTGTGCCAGTTGCATTAATTAGGGATTGCGGAAACTGAGCCAGCGGTGGAACGCTCCTCTCCCTGTCTCGAATGTCCCGAGTGTTGCAACCGGTCGTGGAATCGTAGAATCGCAGAGCTGGAAGAGACCTCCACGGCCATCCAGGCCGACCCCCTTCGGCCGTGCTGCTACCCCAGTGGCAGACCCCATCCCGGGCAATATAAATTTGATATCAAAAATGCCCGCCATGCCAGAAAGTTTGCTTGAGTGGGTACGTAAACTAGGGCCCTTTCTGCACGGCATTTTCCATGCTAAAGAGGGCCCGGAGCATCACGCGATTGTGAGGAGCGATCTGCATGACGCACTCACAATAGCGTGATGATCCAGGATCGGGCAGGCACCGATCGCGCACCTTTTCATCTTCGGCTAGCAAATGGTGCAAGATCGTGCAATGCTCCCGGGCCCTGCGTGCACTTTCCTGGTGCCAGTCGTGCTTTCTGTCCCTCGGAAAGTCCCAGGCTGCACCATGGAAGGAAGAAGCGGGGCTCTCGCGCCAACTGGAAGCTCGTGCGGAGCCGAAGGAGCCCGGACGCGAGACCCTCTCGCTGGAGGCTGCTCGCGCGATCCCCGCACCCCCAGCGCCGGAAGCAGGTAAGGGGTGGAAAGGGCCAAAGAGGTCGAATGACCGAACCTAGGTCAAGACCAGGAAAATCCCCAGTCACGTTTCCCCAAGGAGACCTCAGGCTAAGCACGTCCGCGCGGACAAAGGGTCCCCAGCCCAAAACAGCCAACTTGAGGGGATTATTGGGTTTTCCCCACGCTGAGCCACTCCGATGTTAGAAAGGTCCATCTACATAAATCAATCATGCAAACTACCAAGTTGCCATTGTGCGGCATTTCTCCCTCCATTTTGGCCATTGTTCTTCCCGGGAGAGGGCCTGCCTGGAGGTACGTTCTGCCCTATAAGAAGTCCCCGTTTTGGAGGGTCTCTTCGGAGAACTCCCCCCCACGCTGGCAGACCGGCCCTCTGTTAGTCGAGTGCTCCGTCCTTCTCCTTCTGAGCTCCGTCCTTCTCGCCACTTCCCGGAGCGAAGACTTCAGGATCGGTGCAGGATCACCACCTCTCTGCTTCATCCCCTATAATTTTTGACCTCTTTCCCTTCTCAATAGGCCTTGTGTGCGTGAGTGAGTGAGTGCGTTGGTGCGTGAGAACACATTTATTAATATAACCCATTTATTCATACGATTGACTGGCTTTTTGCTTGGCTTGACCCCGTAAAAATTGGGTAAAAGATCCTACTGGGTTACCCTGCCCCTCGTTTGGCTACAGCCGGTGCTCCACTAATTTCCCCAATCTTTGCATTTTTGGAGCTAATCAAGGTGTCCCCCAGGGGACCCCCAGAAGTCAGAGTAACATGGAGGCCGCTTGAAGGTTTCTTCCAAGCTTCCACCCAGAGGTGACTTTTGCCTTTTACTTCTCTTACGATTTCCATTCAGGCAGCCAAACTTCTGGATCTGTGGTTTCTTAAGATGCCAGGGATAGTGGGTTAGACAGTCTTGTCTTCTGCTCAGAAGCAAAACCTTAGAGGACCCCTTGTCTGGTCATCTGTCCACCCACCCATCCCTTTAGTTATATCCCAGCTTTCTCCCAGGCTGTGACTCAAGATGGCCTACAAAAATGCAGAACACAATAATTAAAAACACACCGAAGCCAAGTTTACAACAGTATCAAACAGCAGCAGAATTAAAACCGATAAGAACCTTGCTTTAAAACAAATTAAAAACAGTTGTTGTGGTGTGTCCTCAAGTTATCTCCGAAGGGCCATCCAGTCCAGCCCATTTCTGCCATGTAGAAAGACACAATCAAAGCTCATGCTGCTGAACATGAGCCAGCAGTGTGATGCGGCAGCCAAGAAAGCCAATGCGATTCTTGATTCTTCAGGATAGGTGCATTATCATCGCCTCTACATTCCCCTTTCTATATCCCATATCCATTTTTCACCTCTTTCTCTTCTTGATAGGTCTTGTGTGCGTGACTGAGTGATTGCATTGGTGCGTGATAATATATTCATCAAATAACATCCTTTTTTTTTTTTTTGGTCTTGCTTTTTGGCTTGGCCTGACCCCATAAAGTTGAATAAAAGACCCTACTGGGTTACCCTGCCCCTCGTTTTGCTAATGCCGGTGCTCCACTAACTTCCCCAACCTTTATAATTTGAAGTGAATCAAGGTGTCCCCCAAGGGACCCCCAGAAGTCAGGGTAACAGAGCTGGAAGAAGCAATGAAAGAATGAGCTCAGGGATTCAGATGAAATAAGAGTTTCTACCTAAACATTCGTTACGCTGATTTCTGGGGTCCCTTGGGGGACACCTCACTGGTGGGGAATGGAGACTAGCCAGAGCACGAGCAATAGCCATGCAAGAGGCAGGGTAACCTAGTGGGGTCTTTTTACCCAGTTTTTACGGGGTCAGGCCAAGCCAAAAACCAAACGCAAATGTCCAATAAATGATTTTATTGAATGAAAGTGTCAGGCAGCAATGCAATCACTCACACACTCACTCAAGACCTATTAAGAAACAAAAGAGAGGAAATTGGATAGGGGAGTATGGAAGGGGTGTAGCTGGGGCGATACTGCACCTTTTTCTGAAGTCCGGGGTCGGGGAAGGCAGCGGAGAAGTGGAGCTCAGCATGGAGAGGGCTGAGGGGGTCACTCAACGGACGGAGAAAATGTCTGCTGGGATGACCGGGAGCGATCCGAAGAAATGCTAAAAAACCGGGACTATGTGTAGGGGAAAAAGTACCTGGAAGACGAATCCTTTCCCAGGGAGAACAATGGGTGTTGCAGTGAGAACGAAGCTCCACCATGGTAATTTCCTTTGCGTGATGGGATTGCAAGGTGTTGCCAAAGTCTCAGGATCTTCGGCCGCACTGGGTTGTGGTGTGACTCCATGTAAATGGTCCTCGCCTGATGGGATATTTGCTCAACTTGGGGCAAACACGCTAATCCTCTCAAGGCGGCTTCTCGGGGCTGAGGACCCCTTGTTTACGGTGGGCCTACACACCTTGAGGTCTCCTGGGGCTACGTGACGGGGGATTTTACTGGCCTGACCTGGTTTTCGGTCGTTCAACCGTGACTGCCTATGCGTTCATCCGGGTGACCTCTCAGGCACACGGAATCATATTTAATATATTTAATATCAAAACTGTAGACCCCAGGGGAGGGTTTTTCCAGCGGAGCAACACATTTTTGACTTCAAATGTGGTTGAAGAACAGGAGGACATGGAGAACCTCAATCTCTTCTTCTCTGGAATTCTTTAAGGAGAGGTCGGACGGGCTTGGCTGGTCTACAGGGTCCTTGGGGTCCTTTCCAACTACGGTTCTGAGTGTATGTATTACTTGCGAGTCTTTTCCCCACCATATCTAGGTCTTAAAGAGAGGGGAGAAGAATCTCTTGCGGTTGGGTGGAGGAGATTTGGCTCCATTTCCCAGCGTTTGAGTCTTTGCTAATCAACCTGGAAATGAATGATGACAAGTTGAGGAAGAATCCATCAAGGTCATTTTGAATTTTGATCCTGTCTTCTGGTGTATTAGGGAGATGCATCCCAAAAAATCTGCAGGAAATAACATTTTTATCTGTAAATCTGCTTCCATGGGCCTAAGACCTGCTTCAGCATCACACTCTTTGCTCTTAGAATCATAAAACCATTGAGTTGGAAGAGACCACCATGGCCACCAAGTCCAACCCCCTTCTGCCGTGCAGGAACAAAAACTCAAAGCACCCCCAGCAAATGGCCGCCCAGCCTCTGTGTAAGAACTTCCAAAGAACGAGGAGACCCCACCACGCTCCTTATTCCACTGCTGGACAGACCTGACTGCCAGGAAATTCCTCCTGATGTTTACGTGGAACCTCTTTTCCTGGAGTTTGAATCCACTGCTCCTCATCCTAGTCTTTGGAGCAGCAGAAAACAGGCTTGCTCCATCTTCAACATGACATCCCTTCAAATATTTAAACATGGCTATCATGTCCCCTCTTCATCTTCTCCTCTGCAGACTTAACATCCCCAGCTCCCTCAGCCGTTCCTCAGAGGGCTTGATGACTTTCAGACCCTCCACCATTTTTGTTGCCCTCCTCTGGACACAGTCCAGCTTCTCCATCTCCTTCCTGAAATGAGGTGCCCAAAACTGGACACACGATTATTCCAGATGAGATCTAACCAATGCAGAATAGTGTGGGACCATTACCTCCCTTGATCTGGACACCACACTCCTGTTGATGCGACCAAGAATCGCATTGGCTTTCTCGGCTGCCGCATCGCACTGCTGGCTCATGTTCAGCAGCATGAGTTTTGACTGTGTCTTCTTGCATGGCAGAAATAGGTGGGACTGGATGGCCCTTCAGAGATAACTTGAAGACACACAACAACAACTGTTTGTTAGGTTTTTATTGGTTTTAATTCTGCTGCCATTTAATACCGTAGTAAACTTGGCTTTAGTATGTTTTTAATTATTGTGTTCTGCATTTTTGTAGGCCATTTTGAGTCACAGCCTGGGAGAAAGCTGGGATATAAACAAAGGGATGGATGGGTGGACAGACGACCTGGCAAGGGGTCCTTTAAGGTTTTGCTTCTGAGCAGAAGACAAGACTGTCTAACCCACTATCCCTGGCATCTTAGGAAACCACAGATCCAGAAGTCTGGCTGCCTGAATGGAAATCGTAAGAGAAGTAAAAGGCAAAAGTCGCTTCTGGGTGGAAGCTTGGAAGAAACCTTCAAGTGGCCTCCAGAAGGCTCAAGATGTTTCCATTTACTTCTGCAAGGCTCAGCTGGTGTGTTGTTTGCTCATATTGTAAGTTTTGGACAAGAAATTTGCAGAAACATGTTCATCTGATCTTCCTTTTTGTAATGGTGGAGGAAGCTTGGTAGATCACAAGCTGAACACGAGTCAGCGGTGTGATGGGGCAGCTATGAAAGCCAATGCGATTCTTGGTTGCATCAACAGGAGTTTGGTGTCCAGATGAAGGAAGGTAATGGTACCACTCTATTCCTCTTTGGTCAGACCTCATTTGGAATAATCCTGTGTCCAGTTCTGGGCACCTCATTTCAAGAAGGAGATGGACAAGCTGGAGCGTGTCCAGAGGAGGGCAACCAAAATGATGGAAGGCCTGGAAACCAAGAAGCCCTCTGAGGAGCAGCTGAGGGATCTGGAGATGTTTAGCCTGGAGAAGGGAAGGTCAAGTGGTGACAACATAGTTATTTTTAAGTATTTGAAGGGATGTCATATGGAAGATGGAGCAAACCTGTTTTTTGCTGCTCCAGAGACTAGGAAAAGGAGCAATGGATTCAAGCTGCAGGAAAGGAGAGTCCACCTGAACCTCAGGAGGAACTTCCTGATGGTCAGAGCTGTCCGGCAGTGGAATCTGCTGCCTCGCAGGGTGGTGGAGTCTCCTTCTTTGGAGGTTTTTAAGCAGAGGCTGGGTGGCCATCTGTTGGGGGCTAGGTCTGGATGGCCCCTGTGGTCTCCTCCAACTCTATGGTTCTACGATTCTAATCTCCTCTTTCTTTTCTTTCCATCCTATTTCCGTCTCTGGCACCCAAATTTTTCACTAAAGAAGGAACACCTTGGAACACAACAACTTTGTTAAATGAGGCGTGCCTATTCTCTTTACAACAGCCTAGCAAGGTAGGCCAGGATCACCACCTGCAACAAAACCCAAAATTCACAAGCAACTCGAAAGTGCAAAATAAATTATGCAAGCTTTCAAAGCTACACCGGTTTCTTCATCAGGCAAAGACATTAAAAATCATAGAGGAGAAAAATGGAGGCAACGCGAGAGTCACCGGCCTCCATTTTGTCTGAGATGTTGTTAGTTAAGATGGTTTGGAGGGATTTCAATGCACGCAAAGGGTGCTCCCTTTCTTTGGGTCCTTTCCGCACTGCATAATTATTGCACTGTGATCCCACTTTAACCGCCATGGTTCAGTTCTGTGGGATCATGGGATTTGCAGTTTAGGGAGGGATATTTAGCAGTCCCAGCCTCCTGAGACTACAAATCCCAGGATTCCATAGGAGGCAGCCATGATAGTTAAAGTGGAATCATAGTGCAATAGTCATGTAGTGCGGAAACGCCCGAGGACTAGAGACAAGGGGCACTAAAAGACGGACAACAACATTTCAACTTTAGCAACATAAAAGTAACTTCTCTTCAGATCCAGCTGTCCCTCTCATGTGTGAAGCTAACTGCTCCTTTCTTAGGCAGGGAATATTGGATTTCTTTAGAAGATTTTGCATGGTTACATCTGGAAAAAATTTTTAAGTTGTTTTAAAGGTAAAACAAATGCCAAACCATAGTCCAATAAAACAGTATTATCTCTGTTGGAGGTAGAAAAACCTCAAAGAGTTTAGTCCCGGTCCTTTGGTTCCCTCTTTTTTTTTTAATTATTATTTTATAACAAAATTTTTATATATATAGAATTTGTATCTATATCTATATATGTTAGATAAAAAATATATATCAAAATTTCCAACTAATAGAAACGAAATAAAGTAAAATAGCAAACATACAGTTTCTTTTGCAATCTGTGCCACCACTTATATAACGGCCCCTTCCCGTTTTATTCCTTGTTTTGCATTTCCCCCAAATTATATATTATTTCGTACATCGTCTTGATCTGAACCTACTTTATGTGAAATATTTTTTTTCATGCCGCTCCTCATATAATATTTTGCATACAGTATATAAATAAATGTCTATTTTTTAAACCATCTTCTCCACCCTTAACTTAAAAAGCATTTATTTTATTTATTATTTTATTAAACACTTATTTTTATCAACTTTAACCCTTATTCGTCCTTCATTACTTTTAACCCATCCCGTTGCCAATCTCCATTCGTGCACAAACTGTTCAGTCGAATTCCCTTTTATGGAGCTAGAAAACTATCCCTCTCCCCCCCCCCCCAAATTTTCCTGTTACGGCTAAATTTGGTACCTTGAAATCCAGGGGAAAAAAAAATAAAAATAAAATAAATGCAACAAAATCCAAAATTCACAAGCAGGAATGGCTATTGGGGGGGGGGGGGTCCAGCTCCAAAGCATAAAATACGATTATGCAAGCTTTGGGAGTTTCACTGGTTTCTTCGTCAGGTGAAGGTGTTAAAAAACCATACGGGGGAAAAAGGGCAACGATTTTGGAGTCGCCAGCCTATATTTTGTCTGAGATGTTGTTGGTTAACAACAAGGGATGGAGTTCTGTGGACGGCAACGTATGATATTTTCCTCCGTGTCGTTGCATGAGAAGGTTTCTTCCCAGCTTCTGCTCTTTATCTCCCGCGGCAGCTCAGTTACTGAGCCAATTAAACCGGCGGTAATTAATTCTAATAATAACAGGTATCCCTATCAGCGCCACTGAACAGTCGTCATTGTTGGAGAAGCCTGTGGCTTGGCTGCCGTCCAGGATACCAAATTCCAGAGATTTTTGTGTAAAGAGAAACAACAGTCTCTACCCCTGCGCTCACGGATCACGGATGGAGGCCCACCTAGGGGCGTGCATTGCTCCAAAGGGGGCAGTGGGTGGGGAACCGGTGTTTTTTTTTGGGGGGGGACCCCCAGTTTATAACAACCACTCCCATTTGCAAGACGGGGAAAGGCAGCTAAAGGGTTCTGTCCTGGACCCAGAGCTCTCCAACATCTTCATCCATGACTTGGATGAAGGAGTGGAGGGCAGGCTGATCAAATTTGCAGATGACACCAAACGGGGAGGGGTGGCTGACACCCCAGAGGATAAGATCAAATTTCAATACGACCTGGACAGACTGGAGAGCTGGGCCAAAGCTCACAAAATGGATTTCAACAGAGAGAAATGTAGGGTCCTGCACTTGGGCAGAAAAAATGAAGTCACAAGTATAGGATCGGGGATGTGTGGCTGGATAGCAGTTTGCGTGAAAAGGATCTGGGAGTCTTGGTAGATCTCAAGCTGAACATGAGGCAGCAGTGTGACGCGGCAGCCAAGAAAGCCAACGCGATTCTTGGTTGCATCAATAGGAGTCTGGTGTCCGGATCGAGGGAGGTAATGGTACCCCTCTATTCTGCATTAGTTAGGCCTCATCTGGAATAATCCTGTGTCCAGTTCTGGGCACCTCAGTTCAAGAAAGAGATGGACAAGCTGGAACGTGGCCAGAGGAGGGTGACCAAAATGGTAAAGGAAACCATGAAGCCCTATGAAGAACGGTTGAGGGAGCTGGGGATGTTTAGTCTGCAGAAGAGAAGGTGAAGAGGGGACATGAGAGCCATGTTTAAATATTGGAAGGGATGTCATGTTGAAGAGGGAGCAGGCTTGTTCTCTGCCACTCCAGAGACTAGGACACAGAGCAATAGATTCAAGGTGCAGGAAAGGAGATTCCACTTGAACCTCAGGAAGGACTTCCGAACGGTCAGAGCTGTCCGGCAATGGAATATGCTGCCTGAATGGAGTGTGGTGGAGTCTCCTTCCTTGGAGGTTTTTAAGCAGAGGCTGGATGGCCATCTGTTGGGATTGCTTTGATGGGTGTTCCTGCATAGCAGGGGGTTGGACTCGATGGCCCCTGGGGTCTCTTCCAACTCTAGGATTCTAGGATTCTATGACACATCACTGCCGCTGATAGTGTGCTAAACGTGCGAATCCCACTGCCTCTCACCTGTGTTTTGCAACCCTCCAGATGATGGATGGATTTCACGTCCCTTTAGTTCCCGTGGTTAAGCATGCTGGGAGCTGCAATCAACAACCGAGATGGATGTGCAATCGTTCAGTCAATAGATAAATAAATCAGATGGCTGTAACCCTCTGCACTATGTAACTTTATTATGCTTATTGGAGTGTTATGGAGTCTTCTTCTTCTTTGGAGTTTTTTTAAAGAGAAGCTGGGTGGCCATTTGCTGAATATTAGAACAAAATGGTGGAGGGTCTGGAAACCATGAAGCCCTCTGAGGAGCGGCTGAGGGAGCTGGGGAGGTTTAGTCTGCAGAAGAGAAGGTTAAGAGGGGACATAAGAGCCAGGTTTAAATATTCGGAGGGATGCCATGTTGAAGATGGAGCAAGTTTGTTTCCTGCTACTCCAGAGACCAGGACAAGGAGCAATGGATTCAAAGTGCAGGAGAAGAGGTTCCACCTAAACCTCAAGAAGACCTTCCTGACAGACAGTGGAAGATGCTGCTGCCTCCATGGAGTGTGGTGGAGTCTCCTCCTTGGGGGTTTCTAAGCAGAGGCTGAACGGCCATTTGCTGAGGGTGCTTTGAATGTTTGTTCCTGCCTGGCAGGAGGGAGTTGGACTCAGTGGCCATGGTGGTCTCTTCCAACTCTATTATTCTATGATTCTATTTATGCAGCAGAGATGCAAATAAACCCTTTTAATAGGTTGCAAAGATGCTTAACTGGAGACCAGCAAGAGCATCTGGAGGTTCTACAGATGCAAGTCTGCACACCCTAGCTGGCGTCCCGGTGCCCCAGTGCGACCGATGCCCACATACAGGTCCCGTTTCTTATCGGTTGAGATGTACATTAGTAGCTTTGCTGGCTCCCCTGTGTTGTAACGTAACAACAGCCCTTCATTGGCTACCGTCTTTGAAGATCTGCCCAATTCTAATTCCTGCAGAAGGAAGTCCACTTGCTAGAAGGTGGCTTCCAAGAAGGGACATGATAGACAGGTTTAAATGGATGTCAGGTTGAAGATGGAGCAAGCTTGTTTTCTGCTGCTGCAGAGACTAGGACACGGAGCAGTGCTGTTAGGACCCGCATCTGGCTACCAGTGATGGTATGGTTTGGATGAGCACCATATCTAATTGACATCGTATTTAATTGGCGACACACTTGAATTGGCACCGATATCAAAATCAAACCTGACAGGTGACCAAGAGGTCAAACCTAGAGAGGGAAAACTCCGACTGGGAACGTGAGAAAGACGGGTCAGCCTAAGACGTCCTCCAGGTACGACTGGGCCATTGGTCAGGCAAATAGATGTTGTTCCTGTGGATAATAGGCTTAAGCAGAAGCTGGAATTTCCCAGGGAACGCAATTGTGAGAAGTCCCCGGGGACGCTGGTGGACAGATACCCCTCCCCGTTCACCTGGACTCCTTCCTCTTACCTCGTAGCACCCACAATGGACAGCTATTACAACACCCATGACGTCTTTGTCATCCAAACACCGCAACCGTTAGTGGGCTGATAGCCCATTGTCTGTGCTGCAACTCCCACTGTTCCACATCTGGAACTGCACATATCCTCTATTGCCACAGGCTATTTCTTGGGTATAGAATCATAGAATCCTAGAGTTGGAAGAGACCCCAGGGGCCATCCAGTCCAACCCCCTGCCATGCAGGAACACCCATCAAAGCATTTCCAACAGATGGCCACCCAGCTTCTGCTTAAAAATCTCCAAAGACGGAGACTCAACCACACCACGAGGGAGCAGATTCCACTGCTGGACAGCTCTGACCATCAGGAAGTTCTTCCTGAAGTTCAAGTGGAACCTCCTTTCCTGCAGCTTGAATCCATTGCTCCTTGTCCTCGTCTCTGGAGCGGCAGAGAACAAGCCTGCTCCCTCCTCAACGTGACATCCCTTCAGATATTTAAACATGGCTATCATGTCCCCTCTCAACCTTCTCTTCTGCAGACTAAACATCCCCAGCTCCCTAAGGCATTCTTCAGAGGGCTTCATGGCTTCCAGACCCTTCACCATTTTGGTCGAATGGTACAAATACCCCTGATTCCAGGATGCGTAGTGCAGTCTCTCGAAGGTCTACCCATCACTCTGTCCGTCTGGCCCCTGAAGGAGAACTGTCCTTAGGTCCTACCTAAGCCAAGCTGGTCCACCCTTAGACACAGAAGTCTAAGCCACATTTCAGCTTCTTCGCTCCTCTTCTGGACTGGTAATTATAACCCTCCCAAAACCCCTCAGCCCCCCTAGCCATAGTTTTTTCCTCCCTTTCTTCTTCAGTGAGCTCTTGTGTGAATGTGTGATTGTGTGTATCTTGTGTGCATGCATGAGTGAATTCCTTCCAATAAAAAAACACATTTTTAGCTTCCTTTTGAATCTCTGGCTGGTTCTTTTCCTGCGTGAGTCCATAGATACTGGGAGGAAAGGTCGCGTTAAGTTACCCCCCTCTCGCAAGCCTCTTTTTTGAGTTAATTAATTCCCCACTTTTGCACAGAGGTACTGGCATCACAGGGTGGTGCTCGTGGCACCTACGTTTCCGAGTAACAATACACTGAGGAAAAGAGATTTTACACAAACATCAGGAAGAACTTCCTGAAGGTAAGAGCAGATTGAGAGTGGAATGTGCTGCCACCTCAATGGAGTGCGGAAGATGGAGCAAGCTTGTTTTCTGCTGCTCCAGAGACTAGGACATGGAGCAATGGCTTCAAACTTCAGAAAAAGAGATTCCACCCGAACCTTAGGAAGAAATTCCAGCTGACAAGACTCAGGTCCTTGCTGAACATTAGAACAAAATGCTGATGGGTCTCAAAGCCATGAAGCCTTCTGAAGAACAGCTGAGGGAGCTGGGTGTATTTTGTCTGCAGAACAGAAGGTTAAGAGGGGACATGAGAGCCATGTTTGAATATTTGAAGGGATGTCATGTTGAAGATGGAGCAAGCTTGTTTTCTGCTGCTCCAGAGACTAGGACAAGAAGCAATGGATTCAAACTATAGGAAAGGAGATTCCACTTGAACCTCAGGAAGAACTTCCTGATGGTCAGCGCTGTCTGGCAGTGGAATCTGCTGCTGCCTGAATGGAGTGTGGTGGAGTCTCCTCCTTCTTTGGAGGATTTTAAAAAGAGGCTGGATGGCCATCTGTTGGGAGTGCCTTGATGTGTCTTCCTGCATGGCAGAAGGAGGTTGGACTAGATGGCCCCTTGGGATCTCTTCTAACTCTATGATTCTATGATTCCAAACCATGTCTGAGCACAAACCAAGATTCATTACAAACCCAACATTTGTAGCATTTCTTTAATTCTTTAATTCTGCTAAAGGTCCAGCATTGGTTTCAGGGCCTCGGGTTGTCCAGAGAAGGGCGACCAAGATGATCAAAGGTCTGGAAACCAACCAGATGGGTGAGGAACTGCTTTGGGAGCCAAGATCTAAGATCTTAGAGATCTTAGGAGACTACAAGCTGAGTCAACAGTCAACAGTGTGACATGGTGGCCAACAAAGCCCATGCAGTTGTGGGCTTCCCCAGTGAGAGCATAGTGTCCAGATTGAGGGAAGTAGTAATGCTAATCCTGTGTCCAGTTCTGGGCACCACAGTTCAAGAAGGAGATGGACAAGCTGGAAGGTGTCTAGAGGAGGGCCACCAAGATGGTTTCATAAGGACTGGAAACCAAACCTGACAAGGGAAGACTTAGGGAGCTGGGTGTCTTTGGTTTGGAGAAGACTAAACTGAGGCAGGTGACTTGATAGAACCATATTTAGATACCTTGAAGTGATATCACGTGGAAGATGGACAGAGAGCCCATGTAACTGGGGGCTTCCCCAGTGAGAGCATAGTGTCCAGACTGAGGGAAGTAGTAATGCTAATCCTGTGTCCAGTTCTGGGCACCACAGTTCAAGAAGGAGATGGACAAGCTGGAAGGTGTCCGGAGGAGGGCCACCAAGACGGTTTCATAAGGGCTGGAAAGCAAACCTGACAAGGGGAGACTTAGGGAGCTGGGTGTCTTTGGTCTGGAGAAGACTAAACTGAGGCAGGTGACATGATAGAACCGTATTTAGATACCTTGAAGTGATATCGTGTTGAAGATGGAGAGAGACTCCATGTAATTGGGGGCTTCCCCAATGGGAGTATAGTGTCCAGACTTAGGGTAGTAGAAATGCTAGAGTTCCTTTGGTAATCCTGTGTCCAGTTCTGGGCACCACAGTTCAAGAAGGAGATGGACAAGCTGGAAGGTGTCCGGAGGAGGGCCACCAAGATGGTTTCATAACGGCTGGAAACCAAACCTGAGAAGGGATGAATCCTAGAATCATAGAGTCATAGAGTTGGAAGAGTGGGAAGGATGACTTAGGGAGCTGGGTGTCTTTGGTTTGGAGAAGACTAAACTGAGGCAGGTGACATGATAGAACCGTATTTAGATACCTTGAAGTGATATCATGTTGAAGATGGAGAGAGAGGGTCCATGGAATTGGGGGCTTCCCCAATGGGAGCATAGTGTCCAGACTGAGGGAAGTAGTAATGCTAGAGTTCCTCCTTCTTTGGAGGTTTTTAAATGGAGGTTGGATGGCCATCGGTCAAAGGGAATGCTTTGACTGAATCTTCCTGCATGGCAGAAGGGGGTCAGACTAGATGACCTTTGGGGCCGCTTCCAAGTCTGTGAGTCTATGATTCTGAGAAATAAGTCCTAAAAGGATTCCAGGTGATGTTTTATAGGTGCAGCAGATCAGTAGGAACCGAGTAAGTCAATATTTACACAAACTCCATTGGCTGAACAGACCTGTCCTATTCGGATTAATAATCAGATTTTTACTCCGTTATGGCTAGAAAGAGTCCCGCAATTCTAGTGGAGGGATGGTTCCTTTTTAACTCCTCTTGTGGTAGCAGAGGGAAGGCAAATGACGAACCACTGCATTTTAGGCCACATTTTGCTGAAAAGAATCTGGAAAAATCCTTCTCTCTGAAGACCTGGGGTGGGGGTGGGGAAATGGTACAGAATTAGGGGGGAAAAAAACCTCTTTACATTTTTTTTTTAAACAGTGCCCCCTTTTTATTTCCTTCAAGGGAAAAACTTGGGAGAGGACGAGTTCTGGAATATTCCGTTTCAGAACGAAGGATAAAATATTTAAGGCGAGGTGTTCATACATTTACATACATTTGCCGTGTCCTCTTTGCACGGATCTATTTGAAATTCTCCCAGTTGCATAATTAAGAGCGAGAAGACGAGTTCACCTTTCTCTCTCTCTCTCTCCATCCCCCCCCTCTGTTTTCCCATTTCTTCCTTAGTTGTCTGTTTATTCGTCCCCTCTCTTTGGCACCCCTCCCCCCACAATTCCTTCTCTCCACGGACCCCCACCACAATTGCACATACGCCCCCCCTCCCACCCCCACGGCTCGGGGTGGGTTTTCTGACACCGGCAAGTGACAGCTCACTAATTATTCCCCGACTGCCGCGCACGGCTGTTCCTCTTTTGGAAGGCCTGCTGCTCATTTCCTTGCTGAATAATGCATTGGGTCCCCCGATCAGTATTCATGCGCGGGCGTGCGCCGTGGTGGTGCTGGTGGAACAGCAGAGCCGTGGCGGGGACGATGGCAGCTCTTCTCTCTCTCTCATCTCTCCCCCCCTCCTCCTCCTCTTCCTCCTCCTCCTCCTCCTCCTCCTCTCCCCCTTGGGACCTGCCAGACTAACTAGCTGATAACTGATTCAGTTTGTAACGGGGGCTCCTTTGGGAGCTGCAAGGGAGAGCTTGCCAAGAACGGATTTAAACACTTCTGTCTCGTTGCAGCCTTCGCCAGGGAGGAGGAGGAGGAGGAAGAGGAGGAATGAGGAGGGGAGGAAGAGGGAGGAGGAATAGTAAAAGAAGACTGGGGAGGAGGAAGAGGAAGAAAGAGGAGGAGCGAGGAGAGGAAGACGAGGACAAACAAGGGGGAAGAGAGAGGAGGAGGAAGGAGCAGGAAGGAGCAGGAAGGAGGAAGAGGAGGAAGAGTAGGGAGGAGGAAGAGGAAGAAAGAGGAGGAGAGAGGAGAAGAAGACGAGGAAGAACAAGGGGGAAGAGAGAGGAGGAGCAAGGAGGAGGAAGGAGGAGGAAGGAGGAAAGGGAGGAATAATAAAAGAAGACTAGGGAGGAGGAAGAGGAAGAAAAGGAGGAGGAAGGAGGAGGAAAAGGAGGAAGAAGAGGAAGGAGGAAGAGGAGGAATAAGGAGGGGAGGAAGAGGAAGGAGAAAGAGGAGGAATGGTAAAAGAAGACTGGGGAGGAGGAAGAGGAAGAAAGAGGAGGAGTGAGGAGAGGAAGACGAGGACGAACAAGGGGGAAGAGAGAGGAGGAGCAAGGAGGAGGAAGGAGGAAGAGGAGGAATAAGGAGGGGAGGAAGAGGGAGGTGGAAGAGAAGGAATAATAATAGAAGACTAGGAAGGAGGAAGAGGAAGAAAGAGGAAGAGAGAGGAGAGGAAGACCAGGACGAACAAGGGGGAAGAGATAGAAGGAGGAAGGAGGAGGAAGGAGCAGGAAAGAGGAGGAAGGAGGAAGAGAAGGAAGACTAGGGAGGAGGAAGAAGAAGAAAGAGGAGGAGCGAGGAGAGGAAGACGAGGAAGAACAAGGGGGAAGAGGGAGGAAGAAGAGGAAGAAAAGGAGGAGGCAGGAGGAGGAGGAGGAAGAGGAGCAATAATAAAAGAAGAATAGGGAGCAGGAAGAGGATGAAAAGGAGGAGGAAGGAAGAGGAAGAATGACAGAGGAGGAATAGGGAGGAAGAATAAGAAGAGGAGGAGGAAGAGAGAGAGAGGAAGAGGAGGAGGAGGAAGAAACGGGGAAAAGAGAAGAGAGGAAAGAAGAAGTTGGAGGAGGAAGAGGAGGAAGAACAAGGGGGGAAGAAAGAGGAGAAAAAGGAGGAGGAAGGAGAAGGAAGAGGAAGCATGATAGAGGAGGAAGAGGAGGAATAATGAAAGAAGAATAGGGAGGAGGAGGAAGAGGAAGAAGAGGAGGAGAGGGGAGAGGAAGAGGAGGAAGAACAAGGGGAGAAGAGAGAGGAGGAAAAGGAGGAGGAAGGAGAAAGGGGGAAAAGAGAAGAGAGGGAGGAAGAAGGAGGAGGAGGAAGAGGAGGAGAGGGGAGAAGAGGAAGAAGAACAAGGGGAGAAGAGAGAGGAGGAAGAGGAGGAAAAGGAGGAGGAAGAGGGAGTAGGAATAAAAGGAAGAGGAGAGGAAGGGGAGGAAGAAGAAAGGAGGAAGGGAAGAGGAGGAGGAAGAATAAAAAGAAGAGGAGGAAGAGGAGGAGAAAGAAGGAGGGGGAGGCATAATAGAGGAGGAAGAAGTAGAAGGAATAAGAAGAGGAGGAGAGAGGGGAGGAAGAGGAGGAAGAACAAGTGGGAAAGAGAAGAGGAAGCGGAGGAGGAGGAGGAGCAGCAGCAGCCCAGGTTTCCCTGACGGAGACCACCTCCTTCTTTTCCTGCTCCCCTCCTTTTTTCCCCGGGATCATCGCCTTTTTGCAATGTGCACCGGCCGCCCCGCCACCTCTCCAAAGTGTGACAGCTGCATCAACAGGAGCGTCGCGTTCAGATCAGGGGGAGTTCTCTCCTCCCGCTTTCTTTTCCTTCGGTCGGGCCTCGCTTGGAGAACTCTGGGGGCCACTCGGAGGGAGAATGCGCACCCCTTAGAAATCCCACCAGACCGGTCGCAAGGGGAGGCAAACCCGGCAAACAGAGCAATTCCCAATTTCTTTTCCTTTGCAACGGTGGAAATTTTGGGGCTGAAGGGAAAACTCATTTGGGTGGGGGACATTATTATTTCTGAGAGAGGCAATGCCCCAGTTTTGGCTCCCGCCATCGCTTCACACCCGGGTTAGCCGCGACAATGTGAGGAAGAGCCTGAATTTTTTGTTTTTGTTGTCGAAGCCCCCCGACGAGTCAGGGGGTCAAGAATGCTGACCTTAGCGAGAGGTCGTCACGGCCGAGGAAGGGTGTTTATTGACTTGAGAATCTCACCTTACATGTATCCAGTGACCCATCTTGAGATGGAAACCAAAGACCGTTCCAAGCGTTTGGGGAGATCTCTGACCTTCTCCGCTTTGTTTCTCCATCCATCCATCCATCCATCCATCTCCCTCCTTGCATGGAGAAAAACAAGAATTGCTTCCACTCAGCTGCTTCTTGCTCAGAGGGCTGCCATTGGGGAAGAAGAGGCCAGTGGAAAACGGAGCTGAAGGAAGCGGGCGGTGAGGCGTTTTCGGCAAAACGGAGAGGAGATCCGGCCGGTGGAGGTGGCCGGCAACCTCGGCTCCAGAGGATAAAATCATAGAATCGTAGAATAATAGAATCATAGCGCTGGGAGAGACCTCAGGGGCCATCGAGTCCAACCCCTTCCGCCATGCAGGAACACACGTCAAAGCTCTCCCAACCGATGGCCATCCAGCCTCTGCTTAAAAACCTCCAAAGAAGGACGCTCCACCACAGTCCACAGACACAGCAGAATATTTCACTCTCCAACCGCTCTCACCATCAGGAAGTTCTTCCTCAGGTTCAGCTGGAATCTCTTTTCCTGTGGTTTGAATCCATTGCTCCTTGTCCTAGTTTCTGGAGCAGCAGAAAACAGGCTTGCTCCATCTTCAACATGACATCCCTTCAAATATTTAAACATGGTTATCATGTCCCCTCTTAACGTTCTCTTCTGCAGACTAAACATCCCCAGCTCCCTCAGTCGCTCCTCAGAGGGCTTCATGGCTTCCAGATCCTCCACCATTTTGGTCGCCCTCCTCTGGACACCTTCCAGCTTGTCCATCTCCTTCTTGAACTGTGGTGCCCAGAACTGGACACAGGATAATTCCAAATGAGGCCTAACCAATGCAGAATAGAGTGCTCCCATTACTTCCCTCGATCTGGACACCATACTCCTATTGATGCAACCAAGAATCGTGTTGGCTTTCTTGGCTGCCGCATCACACTGCTGGCTCATGTTCAGCTTGTAGTCCACCAAGGCTCCCGGATCCCTTTCACACGTACTGTTATCCAGCCCCATGTCTCCCATCCTCTATTTGTACCTTCCATTTTTTCTGCCTAAGTGCAAGATGCAAAAGAAAAGCCCCAAACTGCATGGTGTATATAATCAAAACACGGGATTTGAGGAGCATGGATGAAGGGAAGTTAGAAACACAGCACACAGACATGGCCATGCTTGGTCTAAGTGAACCAAAGTGGACTGGAACGGTCACTGTACTTGTACTGATGTAACCCCAAATTATATTTGCTTTTTTGGTTGCTGCATCACACTGTTTTGATTTCATTTTTTACAGCGGTGGAGCTTGGAGTGTGTCGGGGGGCTACGGCGCAAGGGGCGTGGCCACTGTGTGTGGAGCCGTGGCCAGGGCACACAAGGGCGTGGCTACAGGCCGGGACACCCAAAAACATTGCCGCTAGGGGCGAACCACCTCCCCGCCCCCCCGTCCCTGCACGACTGATTTTTTATTACTTTTAGCTTAGAGATGCAAATAAATTTGCAACCAAAGATGAAGAAGAAAAGAGAAATAAGAGAACAGAATAAAAGAAACAAACTGTCCAGGAAGAATATATATGTATAACTAAAACTAGGACTAAACTGAACTAAAACTTAAACTAACCACTTCCTTTCTACATAAACTGACTAAAATGCCCAGACACAAACTGCAGTGAAAAGAAAAAGTCAATTACCATCCCATATCTTAGAATTCTACCATCCCATAACTTAGAATTCTAGAATCCTAGAGTTGGAAGAGACCCCCAAGGGCCATCTAGTCCAAACCCCTTCTGCCGTGCAGGAGGACACCATCACAGCATTGATAGATGACCATCCAGGCTCTGCTTAAAAACCTTCAATGGCTCTGACTGTTAGGAATTTCTTCCTGAGGTTCAGAAGGAATCTCTTTTCCTGATGTTTGAAGCAATTGCTCCACCATGTCCTAGTCTCTGGAGCAGCAGAAAATGGGCTTGCTCCACCCACCATATGACATCCCTTCACATAGCCTCTGGGGAGGACCTCCTTCCTGTCCAAACACACTCACAGAACCACAGAGAGTTGGACGAGACCTCAGGGGCCATCCAGTCAAACCCCGTACTGCAATGCAGGAAGAAACAATTGAAGCACTCCTTTTGACAGGGGGACATCCAGCCTCTGCTGAAAAACCTCCAAAGGAGGAGACTCCACCACACTCCATTCAGGCAGCAGATGCCACTGCTGGACAGCTCTGACCGTCAGGAAGTTCTTCCTGAGGTTCAAATGGAATCTCCTTTCCTGCAGTTTGAATCCATTGCTCCTTGTCCTAGTCTCTGGAGTGACAGAGAACAAACCCGCTCCCTCCTCAACATGACATCCCTTCAAATATTTAGACATGGCTCTTATGTCCCGTCTTAACCTTCTCTTCTGCAGACTAAACATCCCCACCTCCCTAAGCTGCTCCTCAGAGGGCTTCATGGCCTCCAGACCCTCCACCATTTTGGTCGCCCTCCTCTGGACATATTCCAGCTTGTCCATCTCCTTCTTGAATTGAAGTACCCAGAACTGGACACAGGACTATTCCAGGTCTAACCAAAGCAGGATAGAGTGGGACTATTACTTCCCTCAATCTGGATACCCTACTCCCATTGATGCAGCCAAGAATCACATTGGCTTCTTTAGCTGCTGCATCACACTGTTGGCTCATGTTCAGCCTGTGATCTACCAAGACTCCCAGATCCCTTTCACACGGACTGCTATCCAGCCACATGTCCCCCATCCTATATCTGTGCATTCCATTTTTTCTGACCTTACATTTCTCTCTGTTGAAATTCATTTTGTGAGCTTTGGCCCAGCTCTCCCATCTGCCAAGGTCCTTTTGAATTCTGATCCTGTCCTCTGGGGCATTAGCAACCTCTCCCAATTTGGTGTCATCTGCAAATTTGATGAGCGTGCCCTCTATTCCTTCATCCAAGTCATTGATAGTCTTATTCGTGCTAGCTCCTTGCTCTGGTGGAAGGTGGTGCAAAAAGAGACATAGACCATTTGATCACGAGGTTGGACTAGATGGCACCTGAGGATAACGCGATTCTCTCCATGGTAGATCAAACAAGCCTGCTCTTCTCTTCTCCAGCTGGAGGCCGTTCTCCTCCTCTCCGAAATGAGGAATGGAAAGGCTTTGGAGAGGGATTTCCAGCCTCTCGACTCAACCTTTCCGACTGCGGTGCCTGAAAGCTTTGTGAGGCCTGGCCCGTGTGCGAAGTCTCGGTGCCTCTCGTGCCAAGAAAGATGTAATAAATATGGTCCCTTGGCTGGTTTTATTGTCCCCTTCCACCTGGCTCGGTGGCTGAGCCCGGGCCCCCTCCTCGGCCGTGGTGGTGATTTCGACAGCGTTGTTAATAAATCCCAGATGTGGCTCAGGAGAGGCAGAAACACCCGTAATTAAGCGCCTGCCGTAACTTAAAAAGAGAAGGATAGAATCGAACGTGTGTTCCTCACAGGACTCCTAATCCCAGGGAACGTCATTGTTCGTCCAAGCTGGCTACCTTCCTCAGGACTTGGCTGGGAACCTAAAAGTTTGCTTGGGCTCGGGTTCAATGGATCTGCAGAAGGAGAAATAAGAGGAGGAGATTGCTCTGTCGTCTCAACTAAGGAATCATAGAATCATAGAATGATAGAGTTGGGAGAGACCCCAGGGGCCATCCAGTCCAACCCCCTGCTGTGCAGGAACACCCATCCAAGCATCCCCGACAGATGGCCACCCAGCCTCTGCTTAAAAGCCTCCAAAGAAGGAGGAGACCCCACCGCACTCCATATTCCACTACCGGACAGCTCTGACCGTCAGGAAGTTCTTCCTGAGGTTCAGGTGGAATCTCCTTTCCTGCAGCTTGAATCCATTGCTCCTTGTCCTGGTCTCTGGAGTGGCAGAGAACAAGCCTGCTCCCTCCTCAACGTGACAACCCTTCAAATATTTAAACATGGCTATCATGTCCCCTCTTAACCTTCTCTTCCGCAGATACCCAGCTCCCTAAGACGCTCCTCACAGGGCTTCATGGCTTCCAGACCCTTCACCATTTTGGTCGCCCTCAAGGAACCCCCGAGGGGCATCTAGTCAAACCCCTGCCATGCAGAACTGTAAAGCTAAAGTGCTCCAGAAAGACGTCCATGTCCAACCAAAGAAGGAGGACTTCCACCATGCTCTCACAATCGCTCCAACTTCTCCATGGCCTCTCTCCATATATGTAAATACATTTCTTGTGTCAGCTTCCAATTGCCTGTTCTCAAAGGCACTTTCTTTGTGCCTTTGCAAGGTAGCTATGGAATTGTAAAGTTACAAAACATAGACTGGGAAATATGTTTTTGCTGTTCTGCAAGATGGACTCTTTATCTTTGAGAGGGCTTCCCTTTTTTACTTCTCTGGAGGTTTTTAAAGAGAGTCTTGATGGTCATTTATGTTAGGGTTACAAGCTTGATAGACGAAGGGAATGTTGTAGATGTAGCATATCTTGACCTCAGTAAGGCCTTTGACAAAGTTCCCCGTGACATTCTTGCAAAGAAGCTGGTAAAATGCGGGCTGGACAGGGCTGCTGTTAGTTGGATCTGTAATTGGTTGACCGGCTGAACCCAAAGGGTGCTCCTCACCCGTGGCTGCTCTTCATCCTGGAGAGAAGTGACTTTTGGGGTGCCACCAGGTTCTGTCCTGGGCCCAGGGCTCTCCAACATCTTCATCCATGACTTGGATGAAGGAATGGAGGGCAGGCTGATCAAATTTGCAGATGACACCAAACTGGGAGGGGTGGCTGACACACCAGAGGATGGGATCAGATTTCAATACGACCTGGACAGATTGGAGAGCTGGGCCAAAGCTCACAAAATGAATTTCCACAGAGAGAAATGTAGGGTCCTGCACTTGGGCAGAAAAAATGAAAGTCACAAGTATAGGATGGGGGACGTATGGTTGGATAGCAGTACGTGTGAAAGGGATCTAGGGGTCTTGGTAGATCACAAGCTAAACATGAGGCAGCAGTGTGACGCAGCAGCCAAGAAAGCCAAGGTGATTCTTGGTTGCATCAATAGGAGTATGGTGTCCAGAGTGAGAGAGGTAATGGTACCACTCTATTCTGTTTTGGTCAGACCCCACTTGGAATAATCCAGTGTCTAGTTCTGGGCATCTAAATTCAAGAAAGAGATGGACAATTTGGAACATGTCCAGAGAAGGGTGACCAGAATGGTGGAGGGTCTGGAAGCCATGAAGCCCTATGAAGAGTGGCTTAGGGAGCTGGGTATGTTTAGTCTGCAGAAGAGAAGGTTAAGAGGGGACATGAGGGCCATGTTTAAATATTTGAAGGGTTGTCATATTGGGGAGGGAGCGGGCTTGTTCTCTACCACTCCAGAGACTAGGACAAGGAGCAATGGATTCAAGCTGCCGGAAAGGAGATTCCACTTGAACCTCAGGAGGAACTTCCTGACGGTCAGAGCTGTCTGGCTGTGGGATCTGCTGCTGCCTCCATGGAGTGTGGTTTAGCCTCCTTCTTTGGAGGCTTTTGAGCAGAGGCTGGATGGCCGTTTGTTGGGAATGCTTTGATGGGTGTTCCTGCATAGCAGGCGGTTGGACTGGATGGCCCCTGGGGTCTCTCCCAGCTCTAGGATTCAACGTTCTCTGATTTTGTCTTCCTGCATGATGGAATGGGGTTGGACTGGATGGGTCTGTTAGTCTCTTCCAACTCTATGACTCTATGTTTCTTTTGAATATAATCTATTTTTACACGCTCATGTTGATTTTTATGTTTTATGTTTATATCAATATGTTGATATTTTGGCTTCCAAAGTAAGCTAATAAATAAAAAAGTTTTAAAAACTCCAAAAATCCTTCTCTTTGGTGGCTGAGGTAGCAAGAACTGTCGTGTGCATTTCCTAATGCAGTTTTGCCAGCTGAGTTTGTGCAATAGATAAACAACCACATACATAAATAATCAGACTGGCTTTGCTAGTAAGGACTATCCAACAGAATCACAGAACAAAAGGGTCGGAAGAAACCCCCAGGGGCCATCCAGTCCAACCCTGTTCCATGCAGAAACCCACATCAAAGCACTCCCAACGAATGGCCATCCAGCCACTCTTTAAAAACCTCCTAGAAAGGAGATTCTACTACACTCCATTAAGGGCAGCCTATTCCATGGCCGAAAGCTCTGACTATCAGGAAGTTCTCCCTGAGGTTCAGGTGGAATCTCTTTTCCAGCAGTTTGAATCCATCGCTCCATGTCCTAGTTTCTGAAGCAGCCGAAAAGAAGCTTGCTCCATCTTCAACATGACATCCCTTCAAATATTTAAACATAATTATCATGTCATCTCCTGACCTTCTTTTCTCTAGGCTAAACATGGCTGCTCCTCAGAGTGCTTCATGGCCTCCAGACCCTGCACCATTTTGGTTGCCCTTCTCTGGACACCTTTCAGCTTGTCCACCTCCTTCCTGAACTGGGGGGCCAAGAACTGGACACAGTACTATTCCAGATGAGGTCTGACCAAAGCAGAAGACTGGCAATGGATGTGCTGTCTTTCTCAGAAAACTTTTTAAAGAATTAAGATAGAATACAGGCAAGTGCGAACATCTTCAGTCAATAAAATCAAAACAGAAAAGGAGGAGGAGGAAGAAGAAGAGGAGGAGGAGTGAGGAAGAAAAACAAGAGGAGAAGGAGGAGGAAGAAGAGGAAGAGGAGGAGGAGGAGGAGGAGGAAGAAGAGGAGGAGGAGGAGGAGGAGGAAGAAGAAGAAGAACAGGAGGAGGAGGAGGAAGAGGAGGAGGAGGAGGAGGAGGAAGAAGAAGAAGAAGAGTAGGAAGAAGAGGAGGAGGAGAAGGAGGAGGAGGAAGAAGAAGAGGAGGAGGAGGAGGAGGAAGAAGAAGAGGAGAAGGAGAAGGAAGAAGAGGAAGAGGAGGAGGAAGAGGAAGAAGAGGAGGAGGAGAAGGAGGAGGAAGAAGAAGAGGAGGAGGAGGAAGAAGAAGAGGAGGAGGAGGAGGAGGAAGAAGAAGAAGAAGAGGAGGAAGAAGAGGAGGAGGAGGAGGAGGAGGAGGAAGGAGGAGGAGAAGGAGGAGAAGGAGGAGGAGGAGGAGGAGGAGAAAGAAGAAGGAGGAGGAGGAGGAGGAGGAGGAGGAGGAGGAGGAAGAGGAGGAGGAGGAGGAAGAAGAGGAGGAGGAGGAAGAAGAGGAGGAGGAAGAAGAAGAGGAACAGGAGGAAGAAGAAGAAGAAAAGGAGGAGGAGGAGGAGGAAGAAGAAGAAGAAGAGGAGGAGGAGGAGGAAGAAGGAGGAGGAGGAGGAAGAAGAGGAACAGGAGGAAGAAGGAGGAGGAGGAGGAGGAGGAGCAGGAAGAAGAGTAGTAATAGTAGTAGTTTCATGATTAAAACTGAGCAGTGCTCTTAATTTCAGTTTTATCAACCATTCATTCACCTGGGCTAGAGAATGTAATTAGGTGTTTGTACCTTTTCCACCTCCTAAGTAGTTAGATAGTAGTAAGAGACCTGGTTGTCCGTCTTTTTTCAATATATATATACGTGTGTACCCACACGTACGCGTACGTGTCCATAGCCAGCATCCTACATTTTTGTACTTTTCCACAGAGCGGACTTGCTTTGGGACGGCTGTAGGACTGTCTAAACGCCCAAACACAGCCCTCCGGTTGCAGAGGGCTGGCGATTGCGCACGGGACCGGCGCGACCCAACGGATTTACACCTCTCTCGCCCGTCCGAGGCTTCGAGTCCCGTGCGATAAAACTTAAAAATCGCAAGGACGGGAGAAGGAGGAGGAGGAGGGGGAAGAGAAAGGGGGAAACCAGAGAGACCTCATTCCTGAGCCGTCAGACGGGGTCAGCGAAACCAGACTAAATAGTCTAGTGGAGGTCAGGAAGAAAAAAAAAAAGATGCCGAGGCCCAGAGAGATGTCTGGAAACTGATCCGGGGGCTCGAGGGACAGACGGCAGAGGGAAGTGGAGGGGAGGCCGTGGAAGGAGGGAGAGGGGGAGAGAAAAAGCGGGAGGAAAGGGGAGGCGAGCCAACAAAAACCGGCAATCGGGCTCTGGGACTCCCCTGCCCGCAAGGCCCCGGAGTCTCCGTCCGAGGGAGAACCGTTCCCAGAGACGAAAGGCCTTCCCAAAATACTATATATTATATATAGCGTTTGCATTAAACACAATGCAAACATGGACGGAACTGGTGTTCCGTCCCGTGTTCAATTTCTCTGTTGCTCTCAAGGAAATAGTGTCAGAACATGGAGGTCTGGGCCAAGCCCGGGCTACGACAACCAGCTCTGCTTTGAATTCTCCCCGCGCCTTTCCGTATTTCTGCCACCCCTTTGCTCCCTCTCCATATTTATCTCTCTCGACCGCTTCCCCTAAATCCACGCCCCCAGGAGATATAGGGTAAAGCGTGTTTTCGTTCGTCCCAACACACGTGTCACCGGCGGTAGCGTGTGGAACCAATTCGGATTAAAGAGACACTCTGTGCAGACCTCTCTTTGCAGAAATGTGACAAAGTCTTTCTTGGATAAACTGAAAAGGGAAAAGGTCGCTGGCAAATTAAAGATCAGCAAACGGCCAAACACTTTTCGCTCTAAACCAGCAAACACTTTCCCAACTTTTTTGCCCTCACACTCTCTGTCCTCGCCCATCAAACTCTCAGATCTCTCTCTCTCTCTCTCAAAACTCTGTTTCAGTTGGTTGTTGTGGGTTTTTTGGGCTTTCAGGCCGTGTTCTATTAGTATTTTCTCCCGACGTTTCGCCCGCATCCGTGGCTGGCATCTTCAGAGGATCTGGTGGCACTTCAGGAGAAAATACTAATAGGATGTGGCCTCAAAACCTGGAAAACCCACAACAACCTATGGATTCCGGACGTGAAAGCCTTCAACTTTGCATCTGTTCTAGTTGTTTTTCTGTTAGACTCACTCCCCCATCTATCCCCTCCCTCTGGCTAGCCTGGGCTCCATAGTCAACAACCAGTCATAGAATCATAGAATCATAGACTTGGAAGGGACCCCCAGGGGCCATGGAGTCCAACCCCCTGCTATGCAGGAACACCCATCCAAGCATTCCCAACAGATGGCCATCCAGACTCTGCTTCAAAACCTCCAAAGAAGGAGGAGACCCCACCACACTCCATATTCCACTGCCGGACAGCTCTGACCGTTGGGAAGTTCTTCCTGAGGTTCAAGTGGAACCTCCTTTCCTGCAGCTTGAATCCGTTGCTCCTTGTCCTACACTCTGGAACAACAGAAGACAAGCTTGCTCCGTCTTCAAGATGACATCCCTTCAAATATTTAAACATGGCCATCATGTCCCCTCTCAACCTTATCTTCTGCAGACTAAACATATCCAGCTCCCTAAGGTGTTCTTCATAGGGCTTCATGGCTTCCAGATTCTTCACCATTTCGGTCCCCTTCCTCTGGGCACGTTCCAGCTTGTTGACATCCTTCTTGAATTGAGGTGCCCAGAACTGGACAGAGGATTCCAAATGAGGCCTAACCAATGCAATTTAAATCCTCTTGGTTGCTAGGGCAGCTCTATTTCTACATCCTCCCCCAGGGTTCATCACAAACAGGGGCGGGAAAGATATTGCTAAGGTGTGCACATTTTTGGTCTGAGTAGCCCTGTGGTGTCCAGGTTCCTCCAGGTGAGGTCTGACCATAGTAAAATAGAATCGTATTAATCCTTCCTTTGATCTGGAGACACCATACTCTTGTTGATGCAGCCCAGAATTGCATAGTTCTTTTGGCCACTGTTGATAAATGTATATATTGTGGTCTGCTGAGATCTTCAGATCTTAGTTCGCTAAACCATTCCTCTTATGGCTTGTTTTCCACTCTCTTCTCTAGGCAGCTTCTCACTTGTTCGTATCCTTCTTGACCCGTGGTGTCCAGAAATGAATACAAGATCCCTCTGGCTGAGGTCCAACCAAAGCAGAAATTCTCCTTCCATCAGGAAGTTGTTCCTAAGTTCTTCCTAATTCTCTATCCCAGGTGAATGAATGGTTGATAAAACATCATGCAGCCTCTTTTTAAAATCCTCCAAAGAAGGAGGAGACTCCACCACACTCCATTCAGGCAGCAGCAGATTCCACTACCGGACAGCTCTGACCATCAGGAAGTTCTTCCTGAGGTTCAGGTGGAATCTCCTGTCCTGCAGCTTGAATCCATTGCTCCTTGTCCTAGTCTCTGGAGCAGTGGAAAACAAGCTTGCTCCATCTTCAACATACCATCCCTTCAAACATTTAAACATGGCTATCATGTCCTCTCTTAACCTTCTCTTCTCCAGGCTAAACCTCCCTAAGCCGTTCCTCGCAGGGCTTGATGTTTTTCAGGCCTTCCACCATTTTCTTCACCCTCCTCTGGACACATTCCAACTTGTCCACATCCTTCTTGAATTGGCGTGCCCAGAACTGGACACAGGATTATTCCAGGTGGGGTCTAACCAAGGCAGAACAGAGGGGTACCGTTACCTCCCTTGCTCTGGACACCCTGCTCCTATTAATGCAACCAGGAATTGTGTTGGCTTTCTTGGCTGCCACATCACACTGCTGGCTCATGTTCAGCTTGTGGTCTACCAAGACTCCTAGATCTTTTTCACAGGTACTGTGGTCAAGCCAGGTGTCACTCATCTTATATCTAATCATGTTTGGACCATATCATGCTCTACTGAGACACAAAGTTCACTTGTTATGGTCTACTGACATTCCAAGATCTTCACCTGCAATACCATTCCTCAAAGAGCTCGACAGTTTCCAGATCTTAGGACAACCATCTCCAGGCACCTCCCAGTTTGCCAATAATCCGTCTTGACCTCTGGTGCCCAGAAATGGACATAGGATTGCTCCAGGTGATGTCTGACCAAGTCCCTTGATGTGGTCACTGTAGTCCTATCAATGCAGCCTAGAATTGCATTGGCCTTTTTGGTTGCCCCGTCACACTCTTGGCTCATGTTTAGTTTTGTGGTCTACTGAGACCTCTAGGCCTTAGCTCCATCAGCTATACTTCATTTTGGGAGTTTTCCAGATATTTTGCAAGCTTGTTTACTCTGCTGTGGATACGTTCTACCGATTTGATAATTATTTTTAAAAACTCTTTGTGCCTGGACGTGGAAACAGACCTAATCCAGGTAAAGACAAATTTGGACCTTGGAAGTAAAGGGAGCAAAGTTTCATTCCAGGGAGACTTTAAAAGAAATCACCTCCAAAAATGTCATTCCCACCCCCTCTTTTGCTCTTCCAATGTCGTCTGCCTCCCCATTGAAAGTGCCGTTTGTGCAAGCTGTGCTAAGTCAGCAGAAAGCCTGGCTTGCTCCTCGGAATAGATATCGTTGTCTAGTCATCGTTTAATTCCCTTTTAATTACCCAGACCAGACGTAAAAAGCCGCAAAATGTTCATCATAGTTCTTAATGGTGCACGTTTGCCAGGCTGGTAGAAATGGTGCGGGGGGGAGGAAAGCAGAAAGAGATTGGAGAACAAAATAGCTGTGAAATTTCGGTTTTTGCAAAAGAATTAATTTTTTTTTTTTTTTTTTTTTTGCAAAGGAGGTAAGTCTCTGATAATGTTTAGAGAAGCCCACCTTGCAATCACGAAGCTGTAAATAACATTTTAATTCATAGTGAGCAACAGAAGGAAAGCGAAACCCAGGAAATTTCAGGACATTTAAGGAGGAAGGAAACAAACCCAGCAAAATATCCCTATTAGTAAGCAATGACATCTCGGCTCCAGAAAGCCCTCAAGCTTTCTTCCGAATCACCAGCTTTTCCTCCCTATTAAGGATGCAATTCTCTGCTAAGTTTGTCCTCTTCAAGGAAGGGATGAGTAATTTTTAGCAACCTTCCTTCTGCTGCAAGAAAGTCTCCAAAAACCACACCAGTTTTGGAACTCAATTCTGCACAAATTTTCATGTATTTTCACAAAAAGTAGGTACAGTTGGTGGGAACAAGAGAGACGGGGTCTTTTCGGTGGCCGCCCCTGTCCTTTGGCACTCTCGTCCTTTCTTCTTTTAGTACCGGAGGCTTGACTAAGGAAAGGGCTGTTGGAACTCATTAAATCGCTTTGATAGGGCTAATAATTTAATTTTAGTATTGGCTCTTTGTCGATTTTCAATTCTATTGCAATTATTTTAATTTTCAGGCTGACTTTCCCATGTCCTCATTTTGGGGGGAAATTTGGGATCTAAATAAACATAAAATCATCTTCTGCTGCTGCAGAGAAAAGAGGATTTCTATAGTAAATTCTTTTTTTTTTTCACTTTTGAAATGAAGTAACATTTAATCAATGTTAATCAATGTTCTATAGTGAAGCACTCTAGGATGCTCTGTGGAGTACACAGGAGAAGGACACTCAGAAATTAATTCACTAGTTATCAAACTAATCAAATAAATAGTTAAACCAATTAATTAACTAGTTGTATAACTAGTTATAGCTTATGGAACTAATAATTTCTTACCCAATTATTTTAAATGCAGAACTAATAATTACTTGCCCAACTATCTTATGTAACAGGTTATACTAATTCTAGTTACTGAACAAGTTGACTAATTTTAGAACTAAGTTTAGTATAACTCATCGCTTAGTTACCCAACCATTCAATTCAACACTTCCATAACTAACTGATTAATTAACTTGTAACCAAACTAATTAAGTACCTTTACAGTTAATTATAATTTCATATAACTAATCAGTTACCCAACTATTTAATTAATTAGTTACCTAGGAAATTAATCAACTAGTTACCAAACTAATTATTTAACTTGCTTTATATCTAACTGTAGTTTTATATAAATAATTGGTTACCCAGCTATTTTAATTAACTTGTTACCTAGATAATCAACCAACTAGTTATCAGACTAATTAATTAACTTGTTTTATATCTAACTGTAGTTTTACATAAGTAATTAGTTACCCAACTAATTGCCTAGATAATTGATTACGGAACTAATTGATTAATTATTTGGATCCTATTGCCAGTTTCAGGCAGAGTAGACCAATTAAAACAATGATGTTTACCTACGTGTTGACTCCATCTCTAACTCTCCCTGAATCATCATCCAATTTTTTCTTCCTGTTCTCTGCAACTTCTCCTCCTCTCTCTTCAAGCAAAAAAAAAACTCTTGGAGGTAGGACAATAAATAAACCCAGCCACGCAACCTGCTTTTCATTAGCATATTAAAAAAAATCCAATGAAATATGCAAATGTATGCAGAACAAAATTTCATCTCCTAGTGACATGAGGCGATTAAATAGTTTTTTTTAATGCTTAAATATCCTGTTTAATGAACTCAAGCAGACCTTCTGTGTGTGAGTGAGAGAGAGAGAGAGAGAGAAGGAATGAGAATAATTTGCTTGAATTTGCAAGAACAATAGATAATATTTCTGTTTTTAAAACTAAAACTAAAACTATATATATAGAGAGAGAGCGAGAACTTTGCTGAGTGCTGTAGCTGAATTCTTGCTTGGATTCTGTGATTCCATGTTCCAGTCTGATGGTGGTGAAGATAGATATTCCATTGTGTGCAGCACAGGGTGGAGGACATTCATGCTGTGTTGAGATGATGTTGCATTTCAAAGGCTGCGTGTGCCACCCCTACAAGTCACTGCTTTGGCCCATGGGTGGCAAGGTGGCACTCCTTGCTGGTCAAGCTTAGGATGGGGGACACATGGCTGGATAACAGTAAGTGTGAAAGGGATCTGGGAGTCTTGGTGGACCACAAGCTGAACATGAGCCAGCAGTGTGATGCGGCAGCCAAGAAAGCCAACACGATTCCTGGTTGCATCAATGGGAGTATGGTGTCCAGAGCAAGGCAGGTCACGGTGTCACTCTGTTCTGCCTTGGTTAGACCTCATCTGGAATATTCCTGTGTCCAGTTCTAGGCACATCAATTCAAGAAGGAGATGGACAAGCTGGAGCGTGTCCGTAGGAGGGTGTCCGAAATGGTGAAGGGTCTGGAAGCCATGAAGCCCTCTGAGGAGCATCTTAGAGAGCTGGGATGTTTAGTCTGCAGATGAGAAGGTTAGGAGGGGACATGAGAGCTGTGTTCAAATATTTGAAGGGATGTCATGTGGAAGATGGAGCAAGCTTGTTTGCTGCTGCTTCAGAGACTAGGACAAGGAGCAATGGATTCAAGCTGCCGGAAAGGAGATTCCACCTGAACCTCAGGAAGAAATTCCTGATGGTCAGAGCTGTCCAGCAGTGGAAAACAGAATGTGGTGGAGTCTCCCTCTTCTTTGGAGGTTTTTAAGCAGAGGCTGGATGGCCATCTGTCCAAGGGAGGGCTTTGATGAGTGTTCCTGCCTGGCAGAAGGGGGTTGGACTGGATGGCCCCTGGGGGTCTCTTCCAATTCTATGATTCTAAGTTCAGAAGGAGACGAACTGCAGTCACCTGGGTTAAACATCAGAATCTTTCCAGCTCGAATAAAGTCATGGGATTTTGAGTTGTGCATTGGAGGGGGGGAATGAAAGTTTAAATTCTTTGCGGTGCAATTTTTTGGTATTGCATTTGCTTCTTTCTTTTTTTCATTCTTTGTCTAGGGCTTTAAGGTTGCACCAAATGTTGCAGTACAACCAGGCAGAACAAGCAGAAGACCTCAAGTCCTGCTTTGGCATTTCATGGGATGCCTGGAACTTGTGTGTGTGTGTGTGTGTGTGTCCAATGTAATGTATAATTTGTAATATTGTCCAAAACATATACTGTATTGAGGTTCATAGAATCATAGAATCATAGAGTTGGAAGAGACCCCCAGGGGCCGTCCAGTCCAGCCCTTTCCCATGCAGGAACACCCATCAAAGCATTCCCAAAAGATGGCCATCCAACCTCTGCTTAAAAACCTCCAAACAAGGAGGAGACTCCACCACACTAGAGACGCCCAGAAGTGGACATAGTATTCCAAATGAGGTCTAACCAATGCAGAATAGGGTGGTACTATTGCTTTCCTCAATCTAGACACCATACTCTTATGGATGGAACCAAGAATCGCATTGGCTTTCTTGGCTGCCGCGTCACACTGCTGGCTCATGTTCAGCTTGTGGTCCACTAAGACTCCTGGATCCCTTTCACACATACTGTTATCCAGCCACGTGTCCCCCATCTTATATTCGTGCTTTCCATTTTTCTGCCTAAGTGCAGGACTCCACATTTCTCTCTGCTGAAACTCATTTTGTGAGTCCAGCTCTCCAACCTGTCAAGGTCATTTTGAATTTTGATCCTGTCCTCTGGGGTTTTAGCAACCCCTCCCAATTTGGTGTCACCTGCAAATTTGATTTAAAGTGCAGTTGTGTTTGTGGTATTCAATTGTAGTTGGCCCCTTAGAGGTATCCGTGAGTCCCGCGCAATCACATCATAGGCACAACTCCGCTTCTGCAAAATGGCATTGAAGGCAGACGGCGTGTGGTAGATTGGAGCATCAAATCACAGTCCGGCTTGGTGCAACAGCATGCATGTAAAATCAGACTCCACCGCAACGGTTGCAATTCGCAGCCAGGAGAAACGGAGCTCTGTGGAGACACAACTCCATGGATTCAGACTCTGATCCCCTCCACGCCTCGGAGCTGCTGCCACCCAGGTCGAGAGAGCGGACAGGCGCGTCTCGCGCACCAGCTTTCCCTGTCGGCTCTCCACGGCGGCGTGGACGTGTTTTATGAGACATGTGGCAGCCAAAGGGAGTGAGCGTTGGACACCAATCACCCTACACTTCAGCACTCTATTTGGTGTTTCCAGAAGAGGCCAATTAAATGCTTCCTCTCCGCTTCTCCACAGGACTGTGATGTTCTCCAGGGCTCTAGCTTGAAGGATGAAGAAGCAAAGAAGGCAACTAAGACATGTGGAGTATCGCTCTCTCTTCTCTCTCTCTCTTTCTCTCTCTCTCTGGAGCATTGCTCTCTGTCTCTGTCTTGCTTTCTCTTCTGGGCAGAGGCATAGCTAAGGTGGGGCATTGTTACTCCACTGGAAAAACCCTATCCCGGGGTCTACAATTTTGATATTAAAATAGGATTCAATGTGCCTGAGAGGTCACCCAGATGGGCACGTACGCAGCCACGGTCAAACGATCAAGAACCAGGTCGGGCCGGTAAAGTCCCCCGTCACGTAGCCCCAGGAGACCTCAAGCTGTGCAAACCCACAATAAACAAAAGGTCCTCAGCCCCGAGACACCGACTTGAGGGGATTGGTGTGTTTGCCCCAAGTTGAGCAAATATCCTATCAAGCGAGGACCACTTACAAGCAGTCACACCACAACCCAGTGCAGCCGAAGGTCCTGAGACTTTGGCAACACCTTGTAATCCCATCACACAAAGGAAGTCACCGTTGTGGAGCTTCTCTCTCATTGCAACACCCCTTGTTCTCCCTGGGAAAGGATTGGCCCTCCAGGTACTTTTCCCCCTACAAATAGTCCCAGTTTTTGAGAGTTTCTTTGGATCACTCCCGGTCATCCCAGCAGACCGTTGCTCCGTCCGTTGAGTGACCGCCTCAGCCCTCTCTGTGCTGAGCCCCACTTCTCCACTGCCTTCCCGGACCCAGGACTTCAGGAGAAGATGCAGCATCACCCCAGCTACAACCCCTTCCATACTCCCCTATCCAAGTTCCTCTCTTCCACTTTTTAATAGGTTTTGAGTGAGTGTGTGCGTGATTGCGTTGGTGCGTGAGATTTTCATTCAATAAAATCATTTGTAGGACATTCTCGTTTGGTTTTTGGCTTGGCCTGACCCCATAAAAACTGGGTAAAAAGACCCCGCTAGGTTACGCTGCCTCTCGCATGGCTATTACTCGTGCTCTGGCTAGTCTCCATTCCCCATCGCATGGAGCACATTGAGGTGTCCCCCAAGGGACCCCAGAAATCAGGGTCACAGCATGTAGGGCACATGCCCTGGGTGCCAAAAAAGGCCAGGCACGTACGGGTAGGAATAGGGGTAAGAAGGTAGAGGTGTAACATCCATGCTTGCCCTAGGCACTGTTTACACTAGATACACCACTGCTTGTGGGTAAGAGGTAGTGTGAGCTAGTGGTTTGAGTTTTGGAGTCTTGCTGGAGGCCATGGTTTGAATCCCCTCTGCTCAGCCATGGAGACCCATGCCGTGACCTTGTGTCCTGTGCTGGCAACCAGCCAAGGTTGCCAGCTGTCTATTCAGGCTGTTATCAGGAGCTAGCAAGCAAAGTTTCATAGAATCCTAGAGTTGGAAGAGACCCCAAGGGGCCATCCAGTCCAACCTCCTGCCATGCAAGAACAAATACTCACTCCTAACAGATGGCCATGCAGCCTCTGTTGAAAAACCTCCAAAGAAGGAGGAGACTCCACCACACCCTGAGGCAGCAGATTCCACTGCCGGACAGCTCTGACCATCAGGAAGTTCTTCCTGAGGTTCAGGTGGAATCTCTTTTCCTGTAGTTTGAATCCATTGCTCTTTGTCCTAGTCTCCGGAGCAGTGGAAAACAAGCCTGTTCCCTCTTTGATATGACATCCTTTCAAATATTTAGACATGGCTATCATGTCCCCTCTTAACTTTCTCTTCTGCAGACTAAACATATGCACTTGCATCAGCTGCTTCTCAGAGGGCTTCATCGTTTCCAGACACTTCACCGTCTTGGTTGCCCTCCTCTGGACACCTTCCAGCTTGGCCACATCCTTCCTGAACTGTGGTGTCCAGAACTGGACCCAGGATTATTCCAGGTGGGGTCTGACCAAAGCAGAATAGAGTGGTACCATTACCTCCCTTGATCCATACTCCTATTGATGCAACCGAGAATCGCGTTGGCTTTCTTCTCTTAGACATTTTGCAGCCTGAGTTCTCATTAGATTTAGAGAGACAGAGTCCAAGTTTACCATAAGTCCAGATAGAGAGACTCTGATGGCCAAATCCATAGACAAGGCAAGAGTCAAGGGTTCTAGGCACGTTAACGAGGAATTCAAGAGTAAGCATCAACGCCTGCCTCCCATTTTGGCCTCTTATTATATAGACTCAGAGTCTTCCCCAGCTGTTGGCCTAATTAACGAGTCCTTATTATATAAATACTCTAACACTCCCGGACTCTCCCTTTTCCACCTGCACTGCACTGTTCCTCTCATGTATCTAGGGGGTGGCTATTGGGAAGCGTCTTGTCTGGGTCCACCACACTCTCTCAGCCTCAGAGGAAAGCAATGGCAGCAAATCTCCTCTGAAAAAATCGGAAGAGGCACTGTGGTGTCGTGGTCTGAGTGTTAGACTAGGACAATTGGGATCCCATGGTCCAAATCCTGACTCAGCTGTGGAAACCCACCCTGACTGGCCAATGGCAACTCTCACTCTCTCAGCACTCAAAGCAGAGCCATGGTGGAGTATCTTTTCTGAACAGATCTTGCAGATCTCCCTATATGACCCTGTTCTGTCTTAAGATCTGAAGAAGACCTTCCTCTCTCTGTCCCACCACCCTCACAGGGACATGTGATGGGAACACGGGAGAGACAGGGTCTTCTCAGTGGTTGCTCCCAGGCTCAACAGAGCTTATATTGGCCTCCTCTTTGCTATCCTTGTGCTATTGATCTGAAGGATTGTATCCTTTCCCATATGAGCCTGCCGATGTTTTGAGATCTTCTTGGGAGGCCCTTCTCTCCATCCCACCACTCTGAGGAACATGTGGTGGGAACATGACAGAGAACAAGGCCTTTTCAGTGGCTGGCCCCAGGGCCTCTGGAACTCTTGTGTCCAATTCAAACTGCTTGTTAGGACCCATAATGCCCTATGTAACACAAATCGAGGGTATCTGACAGACAGCATCTTCCCATAGGATCTAACCTGAACCCTGAGCTCCTTCAGAGATGATCTTCTCTCAGTCCTACCACGTTTGCAGGGATGGTTGGTTGGGTCACCAGACAGGGCTTTCTCAGTAGTTGCTCCAACCTACACAGAGATCTTTATGGTTTCAGGCTAGGCTACCTTACAGACCAGATGAGCCCACCTGCTGCCTGAGAACCTCTGGAAAGGCCCTTCTCCTCTCCATCCCACCATATTCACAAATATGATTGGTGAGGACATGAGAAGCAGGGTTGTCTCGGTGGCTTCTCCTAGGCTTTGGGACCCCTTCCACAAAGCAGTTGTACTGACCCTCTTTTTTGCTCTCCTGTTGGTAGGCAAAGACATATTTGATTCCAACAAGCTTTTGAGAACTTCTGATGGATTTTAACAGGGCCCTCAACTTCCTTTGACCATTTTTTAAAATAAAAATCCCTCTTTTTAAAATCTTTTTCAATAGCTTTCCCCGGCTTGTCCCTCTCAGAACAGTGAGACATCATTCATTTCCCTCCATGGTCCCTCTCAGAATAGCAACAGGTTCCCCCACTTGCCCTCTGGGGTCCCTCTCAAAATGTTCTCCATTTTCTTCTGTAGTCAAAATGGTGACAGGTCTTCCTTTTTCCTCTACAATTCCTCTCAAAGTGGCAACGGACCATCCATTTTCCACCATAGTCCCTCTCAAAATGGGGACATATCCTCCGATTTCATCTGATGCTCTTCTCAAAATGGCCACAGGTCTTCTCTCTTCATCTGCAGTCTCACTCAAAATGGGGACAGTACCTCCCTTTTGCTCTTTGGTCCCTCTCAAAATGGCCTCAGGCCCTCCCTTTCCCTCTTTGGTCCCTCCAAAATGATTTCAGTCCCTCCCTTTTCCTCTTTGGTTCCTCTCAAAATGGCTTCAGGCCCTCTGTTTTTTCTCATTGGTCCCTCTCAAAATGGCCTCAGGTCTTCCCTTTTCCGCTTTGGTCCCTCCAAAATGACTTCAGGTCTTCCCTTTTCCTCTTTGGTCCCTCTCAAAATGGCCTCAGGCCCTGCCTTTTCCTCTTTGGTCCCTCTCAAAATGGCCTCGGGCCCTCCCTTTTCCTCTTTGGTCCTGCCAAAATGGTTTCAGGTCTTCCCTTTTCCTCTTTGGCCCCTCTCAAAATGGCTTCAGGCCCTCTGTTTTTTCTCTTTGGTCCATCTCAAAATGACCTCGGGCCCTCCCTTTTCCTCTTTGGTCCCTCTCAAAATGGCCCCAGGCCCTGCCTTTTCCTCTTTGGTCCCTCTCAAAATGGCCTCAGGCCCTCCCTTTCCCTCTTTGGTCCCTCTCAAAATGGCCTCGGGCCCTCCCTTTTCTCTCTTTGGTCCCTCTCAAAATGGCCTCAGGCCCTCCCTTTTCCTCTTTGGTCCCTCTCAAAATGGCCTCAGGCCCTCCCTTTTCCTCTTTGGCCCCTCTCAAAACGGCCCCAGGCCCTCCCTTTTCCTCTTTAGTCCCTCTCAAAACGGCCCCAGGCCCTCCCTTTTTTCTCTTTGGTCCCTCTCAAAATGACCTCGGGCCCTCCCTTTTCCTCTTTGGTCCCTCTCAAAATGGCCTCGGGCCCTCCCTTTTCCTCTTTGGTCCCTCTCAAAATGGCCTCGGGCCCTCCCTTTTCCTCTTTGGTCCCTCTCAAAATGGCCTCGGGCCCTCCCTTTTCCTCTTTGGTCCCGCCAAAATGGTTTCAGGTCTTCCCTTTTCCTCTTTGGCCCCTCTCAAAATGGCTTCAGGCCCTCTGTTTTTTCTCATTGGTCCCTCTCAAAATGGCCTCGGGCCCTCCCTTTTCTCTCTTTGGTCCCTCTCAAAATGGCCTCAGGCCCTCTGTTTTTTCTCTTTGGTCCCTCTCAAAATGGCCTCGGGCCCTCCCTTTTCCTCTTTGGTCCCGCCAAAATGGTTTCAGGTCTTCCCTTTTCCTCTTTGGCCCCTCTCAAAATGGCTTCAGGCCCTCTGTTTTTTCTCATTGGTCCCTCTCAAAATGGCCTCGGGCCCTCCCTTTTCTCTCTTTGGTCCCTCTCAAAATGGCCTCAGGCCCTCTGTTTTTTCTCTTTGGTCCCTCTCAAAATGACCTCGGGCCCTCCCTTTTCCTCTTTGGTCCCTCTCAAAATGGCTTCAGGCCCTCTGTTTTTTCTCTTTGGTCCATCTCAAAATGACCTCGGGCCCTCCCTTTTCCTCTTTGGTCCCTCTCAAAATGGCCTCAGGTCCTCCCTTTTCCTCTTTGGCCCCTCTCAAAATGGCTTCAGGCCCTCTGTTTTTTCTCTTTGGTCCCTCTCAAAATGGCCTCGGGCCCTCCCTTTTCTCTCTTTGGTCCCTCTCAAAATGGCCTCGGGCCCTCCCTTTTCTCTCTTTGGTCCCTCTCAAAATGGCCTCGGGCCCTCCCTTTTCTCTCTTTGGTCCCTCTCAAAATGGCCTCAGGCCCTCTGTTTTTTCTCTTTGGTCCCTCTCAAAATGACCTCGGGCCCTCCCTTTTCCTCTTTGGTCCCTCTCAAAATGGTGTTGAGTCCTCCCTTTCCCTCCAACTGTGCTTCTCAAAATGGCTACAGGCCTGTCACCATTTTGAGAGGGACTGCAGAGGAAAAATGGAAGTATCTGGGCTTCTGGGTGGTCGGGTGTGTGTGTGAAATTTTGGTTGTGAGGCACCTTCTCATGTCATATGGAAGCACCATATTACTCCATGAGTTACACTCAGTTACACTCCACCCTTCAATGTTGGTTTCCCACATTGGTTTCAGACCCACAATGTGCCAAATGCAAAAAAAAAAAAAAAGAGGGACATGCTTCTCCAGGCTGCAGCAGCTGCAATGAAAAGGGAGTGTGTGTCTCTCTTTGTGTGTGTGTTGTGTGTTGCTATGGTGCAATTATTTAAAGCGGCACGCTCGGGATCGGTTTTCATCAATGTGAATTACGTCCCAGCTTTCTAAAATAAGATGCTTTCCTTTGCAAATGGTTCCGATGAATCATCCGCTTTGGCTCGCGGGGCCGGGAGCCGATCCAGCATCCATCCAGGGCTGGGGGTGGGTGGGGGGCCGTCTTCCCCTCTGGAAGGGGGTGGTCTTGGTGTCATTGCCACAACCTTTCTGCTAAATCCGGCTTCTTGCAGCTGCCATTTAAGGAAATGCAAAGAAAGCAAGAAACGGAGGAAAAGAGGTAGCCCTGAGAGTGTGACAATTTTGGGTGGGTAGAAAAATCAAGATTTGGGTCAAAAAAATAAATGGTTGTAAAGAGCAGGCAGAAATTATACACATCACACATATCAAAACTCACACATATGGAAGAAAGCAAAACGCTGCCTAAAACATATCCATACTTTGAATAAACCTCGACTTAAGGCAAGTCCTGACTCAAAGCAAACCTCTGTCTAAACCAAAAGCAAATGCCGACTCAAAGGAGACCTCTGCCTGAAGTAAGACCCTGCTTAAAGCAAACCTCTACCTAAGGCAAGACCCAGCTGTGAGGCTCCCTTCTCAAATTCTACCTTTATCCATGGAGTCTACAACAGCAAAACTGCCAACAATGCAACAGGTCAAAAATCTGCCTTAAGGGTTAATTCTCGATTTGGGAGAGAGGGAGGGAGAGGGCAGGGGGGGGAACCCAATTTTTCTTCCTTTCTTTCTTTGCAAAAATTTTTCACAAGCTCTACAGCTTGGAGTTACCTCACAGCTGTGCTATGAGGCCTGGATGGGGAGGACAGAAGGAGTCTGTTAAAAGGAAGCTGCACACTTTGGGTAGCTAAACTGGCCCATTTCAGAAAATTTGGCGGAAGGGAGAGCGCTGAGAGAAAAGGTGGAATGTTGCTGCAATATTTTTACAATATTGCAATATTGTGGGACCTTCTGTGTTCTGTATAAGGCTGTGTACGCTTTTTGTCATTGTGCACGGATTCACATTGGATTGCACGCTGTCACAAATCACCAATGCACTGCAACAACAGCGAGTGCAAAGTTACGTCCAATCTCCCCATAGAATTGTGGAGCTGCAGGAGACCCCAAAGGTCATCAAGTCCAGCTCTGTTTCTGTCATGGAGGAAGACACAGTCAAAGCACTTCCTTTGACAGATGGCCATCCAGGGGATGAAGGAGCGGAGGGCATGCTGAGCAAATTTGCAGATGGCACTAAATTGGGAAGGGTTGCTAATACCCCAGAGGACAGGATCAAAATTTCAAAATGCCCTTGACAGATTGGAGAGCTGGTCCAAAGCTCACAAAATGAAATTCAACAGAGAGAAATGTAAGGCCCTGCACTTAGGCAGAAAAGACGGAATGCACAGATATAGGATGGGGGACACATGGATGGATAGCAGTACATGTGAAAGGGATCTAGGAGTCTTGGTGGATCACAAGCTGAACATGAGCCAGCAGTGTCATGAGGCAACCAAGAAAGCCAACATGATCCTTGGTTGCATCAATAGGAGTATGGTGTCCAGATCAAGGGAGGTAATGGTACCACTGTTACCCTGATTTCTGGGGTCCCTTGGGGGACACCTCACTGATGGGGAATGGAGACTAGCCAGAGCACAGGCAATAGCCATGCGAGAGGCAGGGTAACCTAGCGGGGTCTTTCACCCAGTTTTTACGGGGTCAGACCAAGCCAAAAACCAAGCAAAATGTCCAATAAAATGGTTTTATTGAATGAAAGTCTCACGCAGCAACACAATCTTTCACACACGCACTCAAGACCTATTAAGAAGCAAAAGAGAGGAAACTGGACAGGGGAATATTGAAGGAAGTGTAACAGGGGTAATACTGCACCTTTGTCCTGAAGTCCTGGGTCCGGGAAGACAGCGGAGAAGTGGGGCTCAGCACGGAGAGGGCTGAGGGGATCCCTCGACGGACGGAGAAACGGTCTGCTGGGATGACCGGGAGCGATCCAAAGAACCACTCAAAAACTGGGACTATATGTAGGGGAAAGAGTACCTGGAGGACTAATCCTTTCCCGGGGAGAACAAGGGGTGTTGCAACAAGAAAGAAGCTCCACAAAGGTAACTTCCTTTGCGTGATGAGATTACAAGGTGTTGCCAAAATCTCAGGATCTTCGGCTGCATTGGGTTGTGGTGTGACTCCACGTAAATGGTCCTCGCCTAATAGGATATTTGCTCAACTTGGGGCAAACACGCTCATCCCCCCAAGTTGGCTCCTCAGGGGCTGAGGACCCTTTGTCTACTGTGGGTTTGCACAGCTTGAGGTCTCCTGGGGCTACGTGACGGGGGATTTTACTGTCTTGACCTGGTTTTCGATTGTTTGACCGTGGCTGCCTACGTGCCCATCCGGGTGACCTCTCAGGCACGTGGAATCATGTTTTAATATCAAAATTGTAGACCCCGAGACAGGGTTTTCCAGTGAGGTAACACCACTTTATTCTGCTTTGGTCAGACCTCATCTGGAATAATCCTGTGTCCAGTTCTGGGCACCTCATTTCGAGAAGGATATCGACAAACTGGAGGGTGTCCAGAGGAGGGCGACCAAAATGGTGGAGTGTCTGGAAGCCATGGAGGCCTATGAGGATCATCTTAGGGAGCTAGGGATGTTCAATCTGCAGAAGAGAAGGTCAAACGGGGACATGATGGCCATGTTTAAATATTTGAAGGGATGTCATGTCAAAGAGGGAGTGGGTTTGTTTTCTGCTGCTCCAGAGACCAGGACAAGGAGCAATGGATTCAAGCTGCAGGAAAGGAGATTCCACCTGAACCTCAGGAAGAACTTCCTGACGGTCAGAGCTGCCCAGCAGTGGATTATGGAGTGTGGTGGGGTCTTCCCTTTCTTTGGAGGCTTTTAAGCAGAGGCTGGATGGCCATCTGTTGGGAATGCTTTGATGGGTGTTCCTGTATAGCAGGGAGTTTGACTGGATGGCCCCTGGGGGTCTCTTCCAACTCTATGATTCTATGATCACCAGGGGTTCTGAAATTACTTCCACCAGTTTTTTAAATGACCTTGGATGTACAGCCGGCCCTCCACCTTTGCGGGGTTTCCCTTTTGTGTATTTGATTATTCAAGCATTCATTTGCTGTCACCTCTGCTGCCTCCCTATGCTATTTTTAACAGGGACTGCAAGCCTTGTGAGGCTGCGAAACTGCTCACCGGGCTTGTAAGTCCCTATTAAAAGTGGTGTGGGGCAGCAGTGGAGGTGGCCGTAAGCCCCACCGGCCCCCCACTTCTGCCTTCTGAAGGAACCCTGATTCCTCAAAGGAATCCATGTTATGCTGAATATGATGATCATACTTTTGTGTGTGCGTGTTAAATATGGTTTGGGAGGGCCTTGAGTTGTTCATGGTTTTCCACTTTTATGCAGGACCTGTGCCCCTAACCCTAGCGATGTGGAGGGAAGACTGTAGTTCATCTGGCCCTGGAAACTTGAATTCCCTGAGAGTAGCCAGGCATTCCTGTCCTTCCTCTTTACCTATTCCGTGCTGCTTTTCTCTTCTTACATCATCTGCTCCATTTCTCCCAAGTAGAGCTTTGTTTTCCTTTTCGGAGAAGACCGAGGCAAAGAAGACGTTGAGTCGTTCTGCCTTTTCTCTGTCCCCAAAGAGACCAAAAAAGCCCTTTTTATTCCTTTTAATTCACTCTGAGCTCATTCTGCACTTTAACTTTTCCGACTTTTTCCCTACAAGTGTTGCTTATTTGTTTGAATTCCTCTTTGGCAATTTCCCCCTTTTTCCATTTCTTCCACATGGTCCTCTTAAATCTCAGCTCAGTTGAAATTTCTTTAGACATCCATCCATCCTGGTTTCTTTAGACACCTCCCATTTTACCTCCTCCATGGAATTGTTGGAAACTGTTCCTTCAATATCTCACTTTTGAACAACTCCCGTCTTTTATTTTAGTATTCTTGACCATGGGATCACTCCCTGGATTTCCCCAGCTCCCTAAGTTTTTTGAAATCAGCTTTCTTAAAGTTTAGGATCTGTGTCTTCCCCTTTCTGCTATATAACAACCTCCAGGAGAACATGGTCACTCCCACCTAAGGATCTGGCCACTTCCATCCCATTAACCAGGTCATCCTTCTTGGTTAGGATCAAGTCCAAAATAGCTGATCCCCTTGTTGTCTTCTCCATCTTCTGGACAATGAAATTATCTGGAAGGCAAGGGAGGAACTGGTTGGACCTGAGACTCTTGGTAGACAGTAATATCAGGTTAGTTGAAATCTCCCATTGCTGCTACACCTCTCCTTTCTGAATGTTTCATCTGTTCCAAGAAGGCGTCATCCAAGTTCTCATTCGGGGTTCTGCATTAGACACCCAAAATGACATCCCTGTTTTTTCTCTCCCCCTTAATTTTAACCCAGATGCTCTCAACCTGGCTTCCAGGATTTAAGTCTTGTATCTCTTCAAAGGCCTTCATAATTTCCAGGTTGATTGCTATTTTGGTTGACCTCCTGTGGACATCTCCCAGCTTGTCCATATCCTTCTTGAATTGTGTGCCCAGAACTGGACACACTATTCCAGGTGAGGGCTGAGACCAAAGCAGAACAAAGTGTACTATGACTTTTCTCGACCTAGACACTATAATCATTATGGGGCATCCTGGAACCACATTGGCTCTTTTAGCTGCTGCATCACACCTCCATGGAGGCTCCCAGCTTTTCTTGTTTTCCTTGCAAGCAGGAATAAAGCTGCTTACTCTTCAGAAGCCTGCCCAGTGAGACATTGGAAACATTACCTTGGATGAGCTTGCAAAGGACTGCCCCAGTCCCTACAAAGCTTCATTCCCCAAGTAGTCAGGCTGGGAGGAGAGATGTATGACCTAAAGCTTTGTGGGAGATCTATGGCTGCTGCCAGTCTGAGTTGGCATTATGGGGCTGGAAGGATCACCAAAGGCTTGACTCAATAGAAGGTCCACTTTCTGTGCATAAGGTCCCGGTGGCATCTCCAGGTAAAGCTGGAGCCTTTCGGGTGCTGTGTCCTGTGGTTCCCAAGACATTTTTGAGTACTGAGCATGGAGATGGTATGGGAGTAACACCCATAACATGGAGAGCAGGGTCAACCAGCCACTCCTGGACCTCATTTCTCTGCATTCTCCAAATCAATAAGCTTAAAACAGCTAAAATGTGGGGGTTCTACTCCTTTACCCCACTTCTCTTCTACCAGGTGTAAGGTTCAGCCCAAACTTCCACTGTCACCAAATATCCAGCTTTCCACAAATACCATGGTTACCATCAAGAATGGAGGCTTTACCTTGTCCCCACCTCTGCCACCAAGTCTTTCTACTGTGCCTACCAACTGTGGGGACCTCCTTGCTGCCTGCAAGGCTTCCATGTGAGAGATATCACTCACCTACCATCCCCACCGGACACCACCTTGTTGGATAGAAATGCTGTGACATTTGCCCCAGCTGAAAATACATTTGATGAGCATGTGGGAAAAATACCTGGGGAATGACTTAGCAAGTCATGATGTAATCTCTAGGGGATACGTAGTAAGGCTGAGTCATGGTAATGTGATATCATGGCAAGGGGTTGCATCAGCCGTTGTCCCTAGCTGATGCAACTATCAGCACGTGTGTATAAAAGAGGAGAGCTCAGACTGGTTCTTTTCCTGGTTATTCTCTGACGCTCTGACACCGAACCTCTGTCCAAGCGAACCTCTCCCTGATGTGTCTGTGATGCTGAACCTATGACTGAGGATCTGCGTATCCTGATTATACAGATGTGTATATATTGGAACTTGAAGATTAAAAGCCTCCAGGTATTTTGGATGACAACTCTGTGTGTTAGAGTTACTAACCAGTGGGTAGAGTGGGGTCAGAGCTGATGCTGTAAGTTACACTCTGCTGCACAAGCTTGTTGCTGTTTTGAAACTCTGCTGTGTTTAATGCTTGCCTCTGGGACACGTTTTGTCTGGGGAGCAGCGGTTCCAGGGAGGATTTTGTGCAGAGGCTGTAAATCCACCTCCCAACACACCCCTCTTTGTTTGCTGTTCCCAGCACCGACACGATGAGTCTGAACCTAAGCTTCCTCTTCCATAGTACTCCTGGAGGCCAAAAGCATATAAATACAAAGTCAATACTTTATTAACAGAAATTGCACGTAATAAAGCAGATTGATTATTGAGTACGTTTTGAAACACATCTCACACTCTTCTACCACACTCCTCTCCTAGCTAAGTCAGACCCTTCAACCCCACTCATTAATTTCCCAACCTGAGTAACTGATTCTATATACTCAGATGCTCAATGATTCACTCACGTCATCACACCACAACCATTTGGCCATGCTATTTGAGCAATTGTTGGAGTTAGAATCATAGAACCACAGAATCATAGAGTTGGAAGAGAGCCCAGGGCCATCCAGTCCAACCCCCCTTCTGCCCTGTAGGAAGACACCATCAAAGCCCTCCCTTGGACAGCTTCTGCTTAAAAACCTCCAAAGAAAGAAGAGACAACACTCCATGGAGGCAGCAGCAGATTCCACTGCTGGACAGCTCTGACCATCAGGAAGTTCTTCCTGAGGTTCAGGTGGAATCTCTTTTCCTGTAGCTTGAATCCATTGCTCCTTGTCCTGGTCTCTGGAGCACTGGAAAATAAGCTTGTTCCCTTTCAACATGACATTCCTTCAAATATTTAAACATGGCTGTCATGTCCCCTCTTTAACCTTCTCTTCTGCAGACTTAACATCCCCAGCTCTCTAAGATGCTCCTCAGAGGGCTTCATGGCTTCCAGACCCTCCACCATTTTGGTAACCATCCTCTGGACATGTTCCAGCTTGTCCATATCCTTCTTGAGTTGAGTTGCCCAGAACTGGACACAGGGTTATTCCAGATGAGGCCTAACCAATGCAGAATAGAGTGGTACCATTACCTCCCTTGATCTAGACACCATACTCCTATTGATGCAACTGAGAATTGCATTGGCTTTCTTGGCTGCCACATCATACTGCTGGCTCATGTTCAGCTTGTGGTCCACCAAGACTCCCAGATCCCTTTCACACGTACTGTTGTCCAGCCAGGTGTCCCCCATCCTATATTTGTGCATTTCATTTTTTCTCCCTAGGTGTAGGACCTTACATTTCTCTCTGTTGAAATTCATTTTCCAGCCTTGGCCAAGCTCTCTAATCCGTCAAGGTCATTTTTTTTCTGGACTGGATGGCCCCTGTGGTCTCTCCCAACTCTATGATTCCAACTCTATGAATTCTAGCATGTTTCGAATCCATTTTGAGTTCTAGCACAAAAGAAAAAGTAACTTCCCCCAGCTTTGAGTAACTGGAACTTCTTCTGTGGTTGAGAGGATGGAGACTTTGAAAAAAGAGAGAAGGGACTGAAATTTTGTATTGGAACTGTCCTACCTTTTTTAGTTTCTCCATCCAACCACCACAGTTTCATTATGACTCCATGGCCACCTCTTGAAGGGTCAGTTTGGACAGTCTTGTGGTGTCCCTCCCATTTTCTGGGTTGCTAGGCCTCCTCAGCAAAGGCGGGAAGGAGAGAAAGAGAAAACAACACCCTTCAATTGGAATCTGGGAAAATTATCAGCATCAATTTCCTCCCTGAGATTTCTCGTTTGGTTACAAAAATAGTCCGCAGAAAAATAACATGGTGAAACTCTCCAGAGTGGCGTTAAATTACCACCGTCCGGCCACGTTGGAGCTGGGAAGATGGAGGAGATGTGTAACGCAAGAGCACTGGGCAAACCATTACAGGGAACATTTTTGGTCTCCGAATGGAGGGGAATCGAGTCTCTCCCTCTTTGTTTGCTCCATTTCGGGTTATGAGAAAAAGAAAAGAGCTCCGGCTGGGTCACATTTTTTCCCTGTTTGAACATGTAGATTATGTTTCTTGCAAACTCCACATCTTGAGAAAAAGAGAAGGAGGTCGTGGAACATGCCAGGAGGAGGGGGAAAAAAAAAAGTGAGGGAAGGTATGAAAACATGAGATTCCCGCAGAGGGAAAAAAAAGAGATGAAGGAACAAACGGAGGAATTGGATGGGTTTCACCTGGAAATCCAGCAAACTCCCACTTCTGTATTTGTCCTTCCACAAAGCCAGGGAATATCCCACCCTTGGAACATTTGCCATTTGCTTTGGATATTCCTACAGATGTAGTCCAGAATCTTCTATCACGGACTACGTTAGCATCAGTGGCCTCTCTAGTATAAACAGCGCCTAGGGCAATTGTGTTCCAACCTTCTTTCACCTACTTGCACCCGCCATGTTTGCATACATGACTTTTTTGTGAACCCCCTGGCACTGTCGCCGAGTTTGCATCTCCTACTTGCCCCACCCCAGGTACACCTCTGGTTAAATATACCTTTATATATATTTGTCTACATTGCAGAAGCATGTTACCCAGATTTCTGGGGGTCCTTGGGGGACACCTCACTGTGCTCCACGTGATGGGGAATGGAGACTAGCCAAAGCACGAGCAATAGCCATGCGAGAGGCAGGGTAACCTAGCGGGGTCTTTTACCCAGTTTTTGCAGGGTCAGGCCAAGCCAAAAACCAAACCAAAATGTCCAATAAATGATTTTGCAAGTCTCACGCACCAACGCAATCACACACACATGCACCCAAGAGCTATTAAGAAACAAAAGAGAGGAAATTGGATAGGGGAGTATGGAAGGGATTGTAGCTGGGGTAATACTGCACCTTTTCCTGAAGTCCTGGGTCCGGGAAGGCAGCGGAGAAGTGGGGCTCAGCACGGAGAGGGCTGAGGGGATCACTAAATGGACGGAGCAACGGTCTGCTGGGATGACCGGGAGAGATCCAAAGAACCGCTCAAAAACTGTGACTACTTGTAGGGGAAAAAGTACCTGGAAGACTAATCCTTTCCCGGGGAGAACAATGGGTGTTGCAGTGGGCACAAAGCTCCACATTGGTAATTTCCTTGGTGTGATGGGATTATTAGGTGTTGGCAAAATCTTCGGATTTTTGGCTGTGTTTTGTGGTGTGACTTCTGGTCCCTGCCAGTTGGGATATTTGCTCAACTTGGGGAAAATACTCTAATCCCTTCAAGTTGGCGTCTTGGGGCTGAGGATCCTTTGTTTATGGTGGGCTTACACACCTTGAGGTCTCCTGGGGCTATGTGACAGGGGATTTACTGGCCTGACCTGGTTTTCGGTCTTTCGACCGTGCCTACCTACGTGCCCCTTCGGGGGACCTCTCTGGCACACAGAATCATATTTTAATATTAAAATTGTAGACCCCGGGATAGGGTTTCTCCCTCGGAGTAACACCTTTGACAGATGGCCATTCAGCCTCTCTTTAAAAACCTTCAGAGGAGACTCCACCACACTCCATGGAGGCAGCAGCAGACAGGACATGAGACCCATGTTTAACTATTTGAAGGGACGTCATGTTGAAGTTGGAGCAAGCTTATTTTCTGCTACTCCAGGACACAAAGCAATGGATTCAAACTACTAGAGAAGAGATTCCACCTGAACTTCAGGAAGAACTTCCTGACAGTCAGAGCTGTCTGGCAGGGGAATCTGCTGCTCCTGCCCCCATGGAGTGTGATGGGGTCTCCTCCTTCTTTGGAGGCTTTTAAGCAGAGGCCGGATGGCCATTTGCTGAGGGTGCTTTGAGTGTTTGTTCCTGCGTGGCAGAAGGAGGTTGGACTGGATGGCCCCTGGGGTCTCTTCCAATCCTATGATTCTATGAACGCAGTACTCTTGAATCCTGCAGGATGCATTTTTTTAATTATTACTATCTCAGGTTGCAAGACTTGTATGGAAATCCAGGATCTGAGTCACATGTGAGGGTGAGATTCTAGAAGATTTAATTGCCCCTTCTGCCATGCATGAAGACACTATCCAAACACTCCTGAAAGATGGCCATGGTCCCACCTCCATCCAAAGACTTCCAAAGAAGGACAGTCTTCGTCCATTCCACTAGTGTTCAAAGGATCTCAAGGGCCATCCAGTCCAACCTTCTTCTGCCATGCATGAAGACACTATCCAAACACTCCTGAAAGATGGCCATGGTCCCACCTCCATCCAAAGACTTCCAAAGAAGGACTGTCTTCGTCCATTCCACTAGTGTTCAAAGGATCTCAAGGACCATCCAGTCCAACCTTCTTCTGCCATGCATGAAGACACTATCCAAACACTCCTGAAAGATGGCCATGGTCCCACCTCCATCCAAAGACTTCCAAAGAAGGACTGTCTTCATCCATTCCACTAGTGTTCAAAGGATCTCAAGGGCCATCCAGTCCAACCTTCTTCTGCCACGCAGGAAGACACCATCCAAGCACTCCTGAAAGACAGCCATGGTCCCATCTCCATCCAAAGACTTCCAAAGAAGGACAATCCTAGACTGTTTCACCAGTGTTGGAAGGACCTCAAGGGCCATCCAGTCCAACTTCCTTCTGCCGTGCAGGAAGACACCATCCCAGCACTCCTGAAAGATGCCCGTGGTCCCACCTCCATCCAAAGACTTCCAAAGAAGGACAGTCCTTGTCCGTTCCACGAGTGTTGAAAGGACCTCAAGGGCCATCCATAGAGTCATAGAATCATAGAGTAGGAAGAGAACCCAGGGGCCATCCAGTCCAACCCCCTTCTACCATGCAGGGACACAGAACAGAGACAGTATTCAAAGCCACAGATACTGTTTCTATTTATTATTTGCCCTTTTATCCTGGGTTAAAATAAACCAGCCAGGGGAGCTCGTATCAAAAAATATTCTGGGATAAACCAAACACGTATGGATCTCCAAAATAAAAGAAGAGGAGCAAAAAAAGCCTGGTCTTTTTGGATGCACCCAAAATCTCCAAAATAAAATTGGAAAGAGAGGAACAAAATCTGAGACTTGAGTTCTTGTTTTTATCCCTTCCAGATAGCAAGTATGGTAATGACACACTCAGGGAGGGAATTTTAATTTAAAAAAAAAAAACAACAATTAAAATAAATAAATAATTGGGCCCAGACTGCAAGATGTGTCTTGCTGTTGCTTTCCCTCCCTCCTTCCCTCCTACCCACTTTGAAAGGAAAACTTCATGCGGATGAGGGGAGAGGCTAATTAAATTCCTTCGCCAAACAAAACGCCATCAGTGCCTGTCTAAAAGGGCTTGATTGCCTCTGGCGGGAGTCCAAGATGGCCGGGATCGGAGATGAGAAGGAGAACAGCAGCTCATGCCTTGTGGAGGAATGGAAGAAATGGAAGGACAATCATTGTGTTTAAAAAAAGGGGAACCCCAGGGACCATCCAGTCTAACCCCAGCCAAAATCTTAATGATTTGGGTGAGGGAATAGAGAGCATTCTTATCAAATCTGCAGGTTTCACCAAATTCGGAGGGATAGCTAACACCTCAAAGGACAGGATTAGAATTCAAAACATTCTCAATAGATTAGAGATCTGGACCAAAAGGAACAAAATAGACTTCTACAGGGAGAAGTGTAGGGTTCTACACCTGGGCAGAAAAAGTGAAATGCACAAATATAGGATAGGAGACACCTGGCTAGACAACAGTCTGCATGAAAGAGATCTGGGAGTCTTGGTGGACCTCAAGCTGAACATGAGCCAACAGTGTGATGCGGCAGCCAAAAAAACCAATGTGATTCTTGGCTGCATCAATAGGAGTACGGTGTCTAGATCAAGGGAGGTAATGATACCACTCTATTCTGTTTTGGTTAGACCTCATCTGGAATACCGTGTCCAGTTCTGGGCACCTCATTTCAAGAAGGATATGGACAAGCTGGGAGATGTTCAGAGGAGGGCAACCAAAATGATGGAGGGTCTGGAAGCCCTGAAGTCCTATGAGGAGCAGCTAAGGGAGCTGGGTATGTTTAATCTGGAGAAGAGAAGGTTAAGAGAAGGGGATGTGATAACCATCTTTAAATATTTGAAGGGATGTCATGTTGAAGATGGAGCGAGCTTACTTTCTTCTGCTCCAGAGAGGAAGACATGGGGCAATGAATTCAAACTACAGGTAAAGAGATTCCACCTAAACCTTAGGAAGAACTTCCTGGTGGTAATTGCTATTGGACAGTGGAATCTGCTCCTGCATTAGTGGAGTGTGGTGGAGTCTCCTCCCCCTTTGGACATTTTTAAACAGAGCCTGGATGCCTATCTTTAAAAGGGAGTGCTTGGATTTTGCATGGCAGAAGGGGGCTGGACTTGGTGGTCCTTGGTGGTCCTTCCGACTCTATGATTCTATGATGCAGGAAATCCACACCTGAACCATCCCAGAATTGATCAGCTCTGACCATCAGGAAGTTCTCCCGATGTTTATTCAGAACCCCCTTCCATGGATCTGTGGAACCATAGAGTTGGAAGAGAACCCAAGGGGCATGTAGTCATAGAATCACAGAGTTGGAAGAGACCCCAGGGGCCATCGAGTCCAACCTGTTGCTATGCAGGAACACCCATCAAAGCATTCCCAACAGATGGCCATCCAGCCTCTGCTTAAAAACCTCCAAAGAAGGAGAAGACCCCACCGTACTCCATAATCCACTGCTGGACAGCTCTGACCATCAGGAAGTTTTTCCTGAGATTCAGGTGGAATCTCCTTTCCTGCAGCTTGAATCCATTGCTCCTTGTCCTGTTCTCTGGAGCTGTAGAGGACAAGCCTGCTCCATCTTCAACATGACATCCCTTCAAATATTTAAATATGGCTATTATGTCTCCTCTGAAGCTTCTCTTCTGCAGACTAAACCCACCCAACTCCCTAAGATGCTCCTCACAGGGCTTCAGGGCTTCCAGACCCTCCATTTTGGTTGCCCTCCTCTGGACACGTTCCAGCTTGTCGACACCCTTCTTGAATTGAGTTGCCCAGAACTGGACACAGGATTCCAAATGAGGCCTAACCAATGCAATCCAACCCCAGACTGCCAGTTAAAACCCTCTTCAGAGACGCCCATCCAACCTCTTTAGGGAGCCCATTCTTCCCGTAGATCACATCTGACCTTGAGGAAGTTCTACCTAATTGAAGAAGCTCTTCGTACTTATGAGGTGGAATCTCTTTTCTTGTCATTTGAATCCATTGGTTCATGTTTTAGTCTCTGGAGCGGGAGAAAACCTGCTGGACCAATCTTCTACATGACATCCCCTCAGACATTTCAAAGTGGTTCTGTCACATTACTTTCCATTCTTCTCTTCCAGCTCCGTAAAACCATTTCTCAACGGGCTTGATGGTTTCATTCTGGGATGCCAAGGGATATCCAGTTCAACCCCCAGCCGTGCATGAATATATAACCAAAACATGCCCTGCAGTTGGCCTTCCTACATCAGTTTAAAGATCTCCAAAGAACGGGACATTCAGAGGAGGTCATATTCCACTCGATTTGGAAGGTGCTTCAAGGGCCATCTAGAATCATAGAATCATAGAGTTGGAAGGGACCCTGGGGGCCATCCAGTCCAGCTCTCATTCTACCATTCAGGAAGACACCATCAGAGCACTCCCAACAGGTGACCATCCAGCCTCTGTTTAAAAGCCTCCAAAGAAGGAGGAGACTCCACCACACTCCATGGAGGCAGCAGCAGATTCCACTGCCGGACAGCTCTCACCATCAGGAATTTCATCCTGAGGTTCAGGTGGAATCTCTTTTCCTGTAGTTTGAAACCATTGCTCCTAGTCTCTGGAGAAGCAGAAAACAAGCCTGTTCCCTCTTTGTGTGACATCCTTTCAAATATTTAAATATGGCTCTCATGTCCCCTCTTAAGCTTCTCTTCTGCAGACTAAACATCCCCAGCTCCCTCAGCCACTCCTCACAGGGCTTCATGGCCTCCAGACCCTCCACCATCTTGGTCGCCATCCTCTGGACACCTTCCAGCTTGTCCATCTCCTTCTTGAATTGTGGTGCCCAGAACTGGACACAGGATTCCAAAGGAGGTCTGACCAAAGGAGAATAGAATGGTACTGTTACCTCCCTTGATCTAGAGACCATAGAATCATGGAAATGTAGAGTTGGAAGAGACCCCAGGGGCCAGCTAGTCCAACCCCCTGCTATTCAGGAACACCCATCAAAGCATTCTTGACAGATGGCCATCCAGTCTCTGCTTAAAAACCTCCAAAGAAGGAGGAGACTCCACTACACTCCGAGGCAGCATATTCCACTGCCGGAGAACTCTGACCGTCAGGAAGTTCTCCTATGGATGCAACCAAGAATTGCATTGGCCTTTTTAGCTGCTGCATCACGCTGGTGGCTCATGTTCAGTTTGTGATTTACTAAGATTCCTAGATCTCTTTCACACGTACTGTTGTCCAACCAGGTGTATCTAATTCAACCCCTTCTGCCTTGCAGAGAAGCACAACTTAAAGCCCTTCTGAAAAATGCCCATCCAACCTCTGCTTAAAGACCTAAACAGCACCATAAATCTATCTTCATGTGCTCAGTGCCTGTTTTCTGTTGCTGCAGCAAATAAGATATGAAAAGCAACGGCTTCAAATTGGAAGAACAGAAATTCAGCCTAAATATGAGGCAGCTTTTCTTGACTTCTACAAATTCCCTTCCTCATTTAGCCAATGAATGCAGCTGTAGATTCCTTCACAGCTGCAGGTTGAGCTAGATGGCCTTTGAAGATCTCCATAATTCTAAGCTTTCTGTCTCTTTCAAACACACGGCAAACAAGAGAGGCCAGAAGGAAGAGGCCCTTATCTGCTCGTCTCCTGGTGGGGCATGATTGATTTTGACAACTCATTTTCTCCCCAGACTTTGCAAGTGTCTCCTGCCAGAAAGAAGGTTGCAGGGAAAGAGAAGGAAGAAAGCAAAAAGACTTTGACTCCCCCGTCTTGGCCACAAAGTGCGATGAGCTTGGGATTAAATCTGCTTTGTCTAGCAGCTCAAGCGTGGCATGTTTAGATTCCCTGGGAGAATCCGAAGGCATCAAGAAAACAAGGGACCGTACATCGGGGCAGCCAAGTGTGTGTGTATGACAGAGAGAGAGAGACAAACAGAGAGGGGTTTCCTGCCCCTTTTCTATGGGGACAAGCCATGGAGGGCGCCAAAACACGGTAAAGCAACAGAAGACTTTTTGGAAAGAAGGTTTCTTCTCTCTCAACCAGAAGTTGGTTGGAATCCTGTGGAATCCTGCGTCCAGTTCTGGGCACCCCATTTCAAGATGGATATCGACAAGCTGGAGCGTGTCCAGAGGATGGCGACCAAAATGGTGGAGGGTCTGGAAGCCACGAAGCCCTCTGAGGAGCAGCTTAGGGAGCTGAGGACGTTTAGTCTGCAGAAGAGAAGGTTAAGAGGGGACACGACAGCCATGTTGAAATATCTGAAGGGATGTCATGTCAAGGATGGAGCAGGCTTGTTCTCTACTGCTCCAGAGAGCAGGACAAGGAGCAATGGATTCAAGCTGCAGGAAAGGAGATTCCACCTGAACTTCAGGAGGAACTTCCTGATGGCCAGAGCTGTCCAGCAGTGGAATCTGCTGCCTCAGTGGAGTGGGGTGGAGTCGCCTCCTTCTTTGGAGGTTTTTAAGCAGAGGCTGGATGTCTATTTCTTGGGAGTGCTTTGATGTGGGTTCCTGCACAGCAGCGGACTGGATGGTCCCTGAGGTCTCTTCCAAGTCTATCATTCTATGATTCTAAGTTTCAAGGGAAGTCTCCATTCCACAGCACATAACTCCCTTGGTTGCAACAGTCCCACTGGCTAACCGTCCATTTCTGGGTGGAATTCAATGTGATGATCTACAGGCCTGCCCATGTTTTGAGATCTTCTCTCACTTCCTGCACCCTCACACATACACATGTGGTGGGAACAAGGAGAGAACAGGGCCTTCTCAATGGCTGCCCCCCAGGATCTATGGACCTTCCTTCCCAGGGAAGGTAAGACTGGTGACTTCCTGGACCATATCTCCCCATATGAGTCTTCTTGTGTCTTGAGATCTTCTGAGGAGGCCCTCCTCTCACTCACTCCACCCTTACAGGTCCATTTGGTGGGAACATGGGAGAGAGGGGATCTTCTCAGTGCCTGCTCCCAGGGTCTATGGAACTTCCTTCCCAGAGAAGGTAGATTGAATGCCTCCTGGACCATATCTCTCCCCATATGAGTCTTCTTGTGTCTTGAGATCTTCTGAGAAGGTCTTCCTCTCCCTCCCTCCACCCTCACAGGTCCATTTAGTGGGAACATGAGGGAGAACAGGGCTTAATTGGTGGCTGCACCACCTGGGCTCTGCAACCCCTTTCCTAGAGAGGCCGAAACCCTCATTGCAAAGCTTCTGTAGGCCAAGATATTTGAAGGGCCATATTCTCCCTATATGAGTCCACATGTGTCTTAAGATCTTCTGGGAGGTCCTTCTTCTCTCTGTCCCACCATAGAGTCATAGAATCATAGAGTTGGAAGAGATCCCAGGGGCCATCCAGTCCAACCCCTTCTGACATGCAGGAAGACACCTTCAAAGCACTCCCACCAGATGGCCATCCAGCCTTTGCTTAAAAACCACCAAGGAAGGAGAACCCACCACACTCTAAGAAGGCAGCATATTCCACTGCTGAATGTCAGGAAGTTCTTCCGGAGGTTCAGGTGGAATCTCTCTCTCACCTTTTTTAAAGTTGTGTTTACTCTAAGGGCACCAGATCTTGTTTGGTCTTGGAAGCTAAGCAAGGTCAGCCCTGGTGAGTACTTGGATGGGAAACCACCAAGGAATCCCAGATTCTCTGGGCTCTATTTCATAGAAAGGAACTGGCAAAACCACCCCTGAGAATTCCTTCCCTAAGAAAACCCTGGGAAATTCATAAATCCACGTGAAGGAACATACGCACATATAAAGGCACCAATTGCATCTGATCTTGGAAGCCAAGCTGGGTCAGACCTGGCTGGTACTTGGATGGAAGACCACCGAAAAAAATCAGAGACTCCATTTCACAGGAAAGAACTTGCAAAACCACCCCTGAGGATTCCTTGCTTAAGAAAACCTTAGGAAATTCTTGGTGATGCCATAAGTCGATGGACAATTTGAAGACACAAAAATGTACACATCTAGTTTAAGCTGCCCCGAGCCCCAAATTAAGGGGGGAAATTGTATGATAATAACAACAATTCCTACCTCTGGAATAACGTGTTGTGCATCGTATGCAAATTTGCAGAGGTGTATTGCAGATTTGCAATCAGTTTGCAGTTTGCAATCAATTTGCAGTTTGCAGATTTGCAAACTGCTCTTGTGTTTTTTAACTTGCTTTTTAAATAGTTGACTGACACACAATTGCCAATTTAACTCCAGAGTGTAAAGTTACATTCTGTCTCCTCCAAGCAGGATAGAAAGTAATGGAGAGGGGGGAAAAGTGGTCTCTCTCTACATTCCTGCCTGTGATATATTTAAATCTTCATTTAGCATAAATACTGTAGGTCAAACTCCAGACGCAGCATTCCCCAATTGCAAGTCCCCTCCCATTGGATGAAATATGTTTCTAATTTCGGTGGGAGACGGCTGCTTTATTCTGCATGGAACAGCCTGGTGACCCTTCCTCAAAATAGCCTCCTCTGATCACTCCGCCCAAGCAGAATTTGGCTTAAGTTGAACATTTGGAAATGGAGTTTTGGCATCCAAAAAAAAAAAAAAAAAGGAGCAAGCACATTTTGCAGCAAAACAAATGGAAGAGGGGTTCCAGGTACGGATGGTTTTCAATGTGTTGTTCCTTGCACACACTGGAAATTTGGGGACTGAAATAAGAACGCTGAGCCTCAATTAAATTTGGCTACAGTTCCCAAATTTCTAGCATCATAGGGATTTGGGTGATACCTGGCTTGAGAACAGTCCGTGTGAAAGGGATCTAGGAGTCTTGGTGGAGCACAAGCTGAACGTGAGCCAGCAATGTGATGCGGCAGCTAAAAAGGCCAATGTAATTCTGGGCTTAATCAACAGGAGTATAGTGTCAAGATCAAGGGAAATAATAATAGCACTTTATTCTGCTTTGGTTCGACCTCACCTGGAATACTGGGTCCAGTTTTGGGCACCTCATTCCAAGAAGGAGATGGACAAGCTGGAGCGTGTCCAAAGGAGGGCGACCAAAATGGTGGAGGGTCTGGAAACCACAAAGCCCTCTGAGGATACGCTGAGGGAGAGAAGAGAAAGTTAAGAGGAGACCTGATAGCCATGTTTAAATATTTGAAGGGATGTCATGTTGAACATGGAGCAAGTTTGTTTTCTGCTGCTCCAGAAACTAGGACACGGAGCAATGGATTCAAATGACAGGAAAAGAGATTCCACCTAAACATCAGGAAGAACTTCCTAACAGTCAGAGCTGTTCGAGAGTGGAATATGTTGCCTCCATGGAGCGTGGTGGGGTCTCCTCCTTCTTTGGAGGTTTTTAAGCAGAGGCTGGGGGGCTGGAGGTGCTTTGAGTATTTCTTCCTGCATGACAGAAGGAGGTTGGTCTCTTCCAACTCTATGATTCTATTATTCTGTTTCTTAAAACTTTGGTTGAAACAGAATTTAGGTTTCCAAAGGAAAGGGCAAAACCAAAGCGACCCAGACAACGCAAAGAAACAGAAGACGGAGGTGTGAAGAATTTTTGATGTCTCAACTCTCTGTGACGCTAAAAATTTGAGGGCTGTAGGAAAAAAATTCATTTCTTGGGCAGCAGAAATCTCATTTTGCACTCTGGCGTAATTACAGTATGGAAGGTAGTAAAGCAAAGAGGAAATTAAAAGTCAATTAAAAACTAGGAGAAGTTTCTCATGCATCCAAGCTGACTTGAAGGCATGTAACAACAACAGCTTATAATTTAACAGGAGAGTAGTGCTGGTACGAGAGGCAACGTGGTATAATGGTTTGAGATTTGGACTAGGGATGCAAGAGACCAGGACTCAATCGTCATGGAACCCTCACCCAGGTGCCCTTGGGCAAGTCACACTCTCTCAGCCTCAGCGGAAGACGCCTGTGGTGCTTGGAGAAGAAACCTTGCCAAGAAAACCACACGAGGTGGCCATCATAAGTCACTTTTGGAGAGCGGTCTGGAATAGATCTTGCCAAGGGAGAGGCAGTAGGGGCAAGTGGTCTGAGCACTGGCCTAGGATTCCAAGAGTTCCAATCCCCTCTGCTCAGCCCTGGGCCAAGTCACACTCTCACAGCCTCAGAGGAAGGCGATGCTAAACCTCCTTTGAAGATATCTGCCAAGAAATGCAGCCATAACTCAGATTTGACTGGAAGGCTTTCCTTTCACACCTTCTCCCTCTGGGATGCCGTAGCTGTGGATGCCCCAAACTGTCCGGGGGTTGGATCACATAGGTCTTGAAATTCAAAGAACATGAGGATCTTGCAGTTGGAAGTGACCCCAAGGGGCACCTTCTCCAACCCCCTTCTGCCATGCAGGAATCCACACTTAAAGCTCTCCTGAGAGATGGCAACCCAACCTCCATTGAAGGACCTCCAAAGAAGAAGATGTAGTCTGCTCCACTAGAGCTGGAGAGAGCCTTGACATGGAGCAGACTGCATCTTCTTCTTTGGGGGTCCTTCAACAGAGGTTGGGTTTTTGAATTTCAAGGCAAGAGATTCCACCTAAATATTAGGAAGAAGTTATTGAGTGCAAGATTCTTGGTTACATCAATAGGAGTCTGGTGGTGATGGTAATGGTACCACTCTATTGAGCTTTGGATAGACCTCATTTGGAATAATACTGTGTTCAGTTCTGGGCACCTCATTTCAAGAAGGATATTGAGAAACTGGAATGTGTCCAGAGAAGGGCAACCAAAATGATGGCGGGTCTGGAAGACATGAAGCCCCCTGAGGAGTTGGATATGTTTAGTCTGCAAAAGAGAAGGTTAAGAGGGGACATGATAACCATGTTTAAATATTTGAAGGGAATGTCATGTTGAGGAGAGAGGAGGCTTGTTTTCCGCTGCTCCAGAGACTAGGACATGGAGCAATGGGTTCAAACTGCAGGAGAAGAGATTCTACTTAAACCTCAGGAAGAACTTCCTGACAGTCAGAGCTGTCTAGCGGTGGAATCTGCTGCTGCCTTCATGGAGTGTGGTGGAGTCTTCTCCTTCTTTGGAGGTTTTTAAGCAAAGGCTGGATGACCACCTATCAGGAGTGCTTTGATGTGGGTTCCTGCATGGCAGGAGGGGATTGGACTGGATGGCCCCTGGGGTCTCTTCCAACTTTATTATTCTATGATTTCTGTGATTCTATATGTCCCTTTGGGGCAACTTCCAACTGCAAGATCTTCAGGTTCTTTGAATTTCAAGATGAGAGATTCCACCTAAATATTAGGAGGAAGTTACTGAGTAGAAGAGCCGTTCAACAGTGCAACACATGCTTCAAGGTTGGTGGAGTCTCATTTTTTGGAGGTCATTAAATAGAGGTTGGGTGGCCGTCTCTCAGGAGAGCTTTGGGGATTCCTGCATGGCAGAAGGGGATTGGAAAAGCTGCCTGTTGGCGTCACTTCCAACTGCAAGATCCTCAGTTCTATGAATTTCAAGACAAGAGATTCCACCTAAATATTAGGAAGAAGTTATTGAGTGTAAGAGCTGTTCACCAGTGGAACAGATGCTTCAAGGTTGGTGCAGTCTAGTCTTTGGAGGTCATTAAACAGAGGTTGGGTGGCCGTCTCTCAGGAGAACTTTAATTGTGGGTTCTTGCATGGCAGAAGGGAGTTGGAGTAGGTATCCCTTGGGGTCACTTCCAACCACCAGATCGTATGATTCTATGAGATTCAGGACAAGAGATTCCACCTAAATATTAGGAAGGAGTTGTTGAGCACAAGAGCTGTTCATCAGTGGAACAGATATTTCAAGGTTGGTGGACTCTGGTCTTTGGAGAAGGTTGGGTGGCCATCTTTCAGGAGAGCTTCAGTTGTGGATTCCTGCATGCCAGAGCAGGGTTGGACTAGATGGCCCCTTGGGCCAACTCCAGTAGAACTGGAGAAGGTGGTGGTCTCCTTCTTTGGAGGTCTCCTTAGAGCTTGGGTGGCCTTCTTCTGGGACTGCCACAGTTGTCCATTCCTGGAATAGATGGCCCTTAAAATGTCCCTTCCAGCTCAGGTCTGTGATCTTAAGCATTGGACCTTGAAAAAAATCCATGGGAAAAAAATGGAAGATATGTCTGCAAGTGCTCAGTGGATGGTTTTTAATTCTTTATTTAGAACATTTCAGACAATGACTATATTTCAATGGCCTTTTTTTCAAGGGCTACCTGAAAACAAACACAAACAGAAAAGTGAAACTAAAAATCAAATGGATAATTTTTTTTAGTTTATATATTTTTTTATAAATATCTACACTTAACACTGTAGTTATTTTTCAAGTAAATGTAGTAAAAATGTACATTGAATCAATCATAAAATACACAAATAAGAAACAACGGTATATTTTTAACTGGAGAAAAAGCAATTCCACTTCTTTTCTTTTCTTTCTTCCCGATACAACACAAATTCAGATTTGCTTCAAATTTCCTCTAGCAGTTTTTTCTGGATGTTTAAAATATATATATATATATATATATATATATATATATATATATATATTGGAAAACTCTTAGTACTGTGCATGCTATTTGCTATATCTTTTGTTCGTTAAAATTCGAGTTATTACCCCATAGCATATCTCTTTCTAATCCAGATTTTTCTCATCTTGTTTTTACTTAAAAAAGTCTTTCTATTTCAACTTTCTATTTAATAGTTTTTGAAGAAAAGTAACTACGGGGGCCCACCCATTATTCACCTTGTCATCTGTTGACCATTTAAATTTCTGTGCTAAGATCTCAAGAACTTTCATTTCTGATCCTCCCACAAAGCCTTTGCTCAATTTTTCACTTTTTGAGGCTTTTGCACGCTCGATTCTTGCCGCTTGTAATCATGGAGAGCAAAATTCTCCCCCAAATTTCCTTTTTAGGGTTATGTCTAATCCGTGCAACGCGTCCAATAAGTAAAAAGCTTTGGAGACCAAACCAAATTTGATTTGGGAAGTGTATGCATCGCAGCCCAAAAGGGCAATATTTTTAATTTGATTTTTGATTTTGTTCTGAAATTAAAGGGGGGAAGAAAACACCACACCCTATCCACTGAGAACTTGGAGATGTGTCTCCCCTTTTTCCCCCCCTTTGGGTGCTCAAATGCATGCCGTGCAATGCAACCCAATCCCACCCCTTGGGCGGGTGGGGGGATTATTGCATTTCTCCTTTTCCCTGGAAGAAGAAGAAAAAAAGTGTTTTTATTTCTGCCTTCCTTACTCACTCAAAACAGCAACTGCCTGGAAAGATCAAGAGCTCTTTTTAAAAAATATTTTGATTGCGAGGCAGGGACATCTGGCAACCAGCTATGCCGGGAGATAATCAGGCAGGAATTTGGGGGTAGGAGGGTACAGGTCACGTTAAATGCAACCCTTGCCCTCTCCCCACGGCAGTTTTTACCTGGAGGGAGACCCCTCACCAGGTGTGCAGCCCCCCAAAAAAACCCAGATCCAGATGGAGTGGAATGTGCATTTCTGAGAAGGGAGCCTCAGATCATCCAGTCTTCTTGCATCCATTCGAAGGAGAGACATTTTAAGAAGGTTTTGCAGAGAAATCGAGAGAGAGGGGGACAGTAAAGGTGGTCGAGAGCGGGAAAAGGAGAACGAATAAATTGGCAAAATTTGAATTCTGGATTTTGATGTCTGATCCTGTCCTTTGGGGCATTAGGAAGGATAGCTAATACCCCGGAGGACAGGATCAGAATTCAAAATGACTGTGACAGATTAGAGAACTGGACCAGAACCAACATAGTGAATTTTAACAGGGAGAAATGTAAGGTCCTACACTTAGGAAGAAAGAATGAAACGCACAGATATAGGAGGGGGGATACCTGGCTTGAAAACAGTACCTATGAAAGGGATCTAGGAGTCTTAGTGGACCACAAGCTGAACATGAGCAAGCAGTGTGCTGTGGCAGCTAAAAAAGCCAATGCGATTCAGGGCTGCATCAATTGTCCAGATTGAGGAAAGTAATAGTACCACTCTACTCTGCTTTGGTCTCATTTGGTCTTTGGCCTCATTTGGAATAATCGTGTGTCCAGTTCTGGACACCTCACTTCGAGAAGGAGATGGACAAGCTGGAAGGTAACCAGAGGAGGGCAACCAAAATGGTGAAGGGTCTGGAAGCCATGAAACCCTCTGAGGAACAGCTGAGGGAGATGAGATGTTTAGTCTGCATAAGAGAAGGTTAAGAGGGGACATGATAGTCATGTTTAAATATTTGAAGGGATGTCATGTTGAAGATGGAGCAAGCTTGTTTTCTGCTGCTCCGGAGACTAGGAGAAGGAGCAATGGGTGCAAACAGCAGGAAAAGAGATTCCACCTGAACCTCAGGAAGAACTTCCTGACAGTCAGAGCCATTTGATAGCGGAATATGCTCTCTCCACGGAGCGTGGTGGACTCTCCTCCTTCTTTGGATGTTTTTAAGCAGAAGTTGGATGGCCTTCTGTCCAAAAGAAGTGCTTTGATGTGTATTCCTGCACGGCCAAAGGTGTTTGGACTGGATGGCCCCTGGGGTCTCTTCCAACTCTATGATTTTATGATTCTATCAAAGGTGAAAAAAAGAAGCAATGTTCTCCTTTTGCTGGTCTTTGAAAAGTAATCTTGCATGCCTATTACTTGTGAAATGTTGTTTTTTTTTTTAAAGAAAGACGCTCAACTTGTTGGTCTGAATTCCAATAACATCTTTGAGTTCCCAAAGTCCATCCAGTCCCAAGTAAAATAAAAAATTAATTAAAATGTGCTGTGCATCTTGAATAAGAAGATATAAAAGCCATTTCATGTGGTCTTAATAAGAATTCGGAAATTTGGAAACTAAGATCCTAAAGCACTTATGTAAGTGTTCTTTGCAAGATTTCGTGCTTGTAAGGATTACAAATTTGTAGTTAATTACGCTTGAGTAAATCAATTGAAGTTTCTTTCTGAGAACGTTAGTTAACGTTAGTTATAGACAAGCAAGCTTAGGTATTGAATAATATTTTTGGCTCATAGCCCGACTTAATGTATAGCCTTAGATATATAAATATAAAAATTTTCCGTTTCATTTTCAGTAGACATAGCTATTGTATTTTGTTCACTTTTAGTAATGTTTGGAATGCAAGTGAAGAGGAGATGACTGAGCCATAGAACCCTAGACTTGGAAGAGACCCCAGGGGCCGTCGAGTCCAACCCCCTGCTATGCAGGAACACCCATCAAAGCATTCCCGACAGATGGCCGTCCAGCCTCTGCTGAAAAACCTCCAAAGATGGAGGAGACCCCACCACACTCCTTGGAGGCAGGAGCAGATTCCACTGTTAAACTGCTCTCTCCATCAGGAAGTTCTTCCTGATGTTTAGGTGGAACCACTTTTCTGTGGTTTGAATCCATTGCTCCACGTCCTAGTCTCTGGAGCATCAGGAAACAAGCTTGCTCCATTTTCACGCCTTCAAATGTTTAAACATGGCTATCATGTTCCCTCTCAAGCTTCTCTTCTGCAGACTAAACATACCCAGCTGCCTAAGCCGTTCTTCATAGGACTTCATGGCTTCCAGACCCTTCACCATTTTGGTTGCCCTCCTCTGGACCCCTTCCAGCTTGTCCATCTCCTCTTTGAATTGAGGTGCCCAGAACCGGGCACAGGATTATTCCAGGTGAGGTCTACCCAAAGCAGAAGAGAGTGGAAGCAGCCATTTGCTTTTGCCTGGACCTCCTGGAACGTCAGAGGGTCTCTCCATCCTTAACTGAGTTTATTGAGTACAGAAGAAAGCTTAAGCTACCAAGTTCTTTCTCCCAATTGGTCTCAAAGGTGACACAGTGTCCCTTTGCGTATTGATCCAGACTAGAATGGCGATGTGTCTTTGAATTCTACCTGAACTCAGTGTGCAGAAATTGCAGAGGAAGGGAGAAATTAGGGAAAGGAGAGAAACCAGGTCATTTCCAAAGCAGCTGAGAAACCTGAGATGATGGTGGACAAACTGGGACTCTCCAAGCCAAATTGGGAATGTTGGGGGACGTGAAATATGCTGCCCTTAAATTTGCAAAATATCCTCCCCTCCAAAGCCAGAACACATGCGCCCAGAGTGTGGATAAAATGGCAAAAGTTGTGTTAATGAGGAAGAACAGAGAAACTAGGAGGAGTTACAGCAACTTGCTTTGCAAATGGTCGGATGGCCATCTTTTGGGAATGCTTTGATGGGGGATCCTGCATAGCAAGGGTGTTACCCCAGTGGCAGACCCTGTCCCGGGGGGATATAAAATTGATATCAAATATGCCCACCATGCCAGAGAGGTTGCCTGAATGGGTATGTAGACAAAGAAGTTGAACGACCCAAGCTTGTCGTCCACCAAGACTCCTGGATCCCTTTCACACATACTGCCATCCAGCCACGTGTCCCCCATCCTATATTTGTGGATGTTCAGAGTTTCAGAGTTTGCATTTTTAATTTATACTGCAGTACTGTTACCAGGCCGTACACCTCCATATTTTGAAATGGTCCAATTGGCAAAATATATTCATTGGCAGATATATTTAATTGGAAGTGTATATAAATTATATACACCCTTAGGGCTGGAAAGGGTCCCTGGCTGGGAACAAGTCGGAGGTGACCCCAGCGTGACCGGGTCGTAAAGCCTGACTTAATGGTTCTGAGCTAATCCTACCAACTGCCAACCTTAGAAAACAATAAGGTGCCCAGAGGCAGAGGCGAGGACTCCTGCCGTGTGCATTTCCTACCGAAGCCTGGCCTGGTCATCTCGTTACCCCGCTGGCATACCCTATCCCGGGGGCTATAAATTTAATGTCAAAAATGCCCGCCATGCCAGAGAGGGTGCCCGAATGGGTACATAGACAAAGAGGTCGAAGGACCGAAAATAGGTAAGGCCAGGGGAAACCCGAGTCACGTTTTCCCTAGGAGACCTCAGGCTAAGCACGTCCGCGCGGACAAAGGGTCCCCAGCCAAAAACAGCCAACTTGAGGGGATTATTGGGTCTTCCCCGGGTTGAGCCGCTCCGACGTTAGAAAAGTCCTACACGGCAAGGTCCATCCGCATAAACCAATCATGCAAACTACCAGGTTGCCAATGTGCGGCATTTCTCCCTCCATTTTGGCCATTGTTCTTCCCGGAGAGGGCCTGCCCTGGAGGTACGTTCTGCCCTATAAGAAGTCCCCGTTTTGGAGGGTCTCTTCGGAGAACTGCCCCCCCAAGCTAGCAGACTGGCCCCCTGGTAGTCGAGTGCTCCGTCCTTCTCCTTCTGAGCTCCGTCCTTCTCGCCGCTTCCCGGAGCGAAGACTTCAGGATCGGTGCAGGATCCCCACCTCTCCGCTTCATCCCCTATAATTTTTCACCTCTTTCCCTTCTCGATAGGCCTTGCGTGCGTGAGTGAGTGAGTGTGTTGGTGCGTGAGAACACATTTATTAATATAACCCATTTATTCGTACGATTGTCTGGCTTTTTGCTTGGTCTGACCTGTAAAAATCGGGTAGAAGATCCTACTGGGTTACCCTGCCCCTCGTTTGGCTACAGCCGGTGCTCCGCTAATTTCCCCAATCTTTGCATTTTTGGAGCTAATCAAGATGTCCCCCAGGGGACCCCCAGAAGTCAGGGTAACAACTGGATGGCCCCTTTGGTCTCTTTCAGCTCTACGATTCTATGAAGCAACTTTTGCGCTTTTTGCAGCAAATGAAGTAAGCTGAGGACAAGGAAACAGAAGAAGAGGAGAGGGAGGAGAAGAGTGTATCCAAAGCATCCATGCAATCAGAAGTTTCAGCCTGGAAAAATACATCAAGGAAAAGGAGAGAACGTAGGAAGAGAAGAAGGAGGGAAAGAAGGAAACTGGTCCAAGGAGGTTTTTCCACCTTCTTGGCCAAGCAGAACATCCCAGTTCTTGGAGGAGGTCCGGATCCCAAAGACTTGCTCTGCTTGGTGGGAACAAATCCAGCTCCCCGTGAAAGTCTTGCCCAGCTACCTGCAGCTTGGGATTTTTCCCCCCCTCCCTGTTCCATGATCTTGTTCCAGGAGAACAGCTGGAACATTCTTGGTCCACGTCCACAATTCCATGAGCGGTGTAGAGTCAAGAGCCTGCACATTTTTAATTCTTTGCCCTCTTTTGGACGGATTCACCCGCTTTTGTCGCTTATGCCGGACTACCGCCAGACCAGTATCACCATCAGAAGTGTTTTCAAGTCATAGATTCATAAAATCTTAGAGATGGAAGGGAACTCCAAGGGCCATCTAGTCCAACCTCATTCTGCCATGCTGGAATCCACAACTAAAGCTCTCCTAAAAGCTGTCCATCCATCCGTTGGATAAAGACCTACAATGGAGGAGAATGCTGCCTCTCACAAGCTTTTTTTGGCCACACTTCTCCAGAGGGGATTTGCTTCCAGTGCCTTCTTCTGACGCAGAGAGAGTGTGACTTGCCCAATGTCACCCAATGGATGTGCATGGCTGAGAAGATATTTGAAGCTTGGTCTCCCAGGGTCCTCTTTGGACCGCATTCCCTCCTGCTTTCAAGCTGGCTGACTTATAGTCACCTTCTTCTAGTGTTCTCCTGGCCAGATTTCTTCAGTGGAGGTAGCCACCATGGCCCTCCTCTGAGGCCGAGAGAGTGCAACTTACTCAAGGATCACCCAGTGGGTTTCCAGGACTGAACAGAGGGGATTTGTACCCTGAGTCATAGTCTAATACTCAAATCACTATCCCACGCTGGCTTGCAAGATTTATTCCAAGGAGGTTTTTCCTCTATTGCTTTCCACTGAGGCTGAGAGAGTGTGCCTTGACCAAGGCCACCCAGTGGTTTTCCATGGCTAAGCAGGCAAGCTCTTACCTTGCAGAATTCCAACCTCACAAGCAAATCTTGGATCTCACCACATAGACAACTGGGAGGGGTTGCTAAGACACCAGAGGATAGGATCAAATTTCAATACGACCTGGACAGATTGGAGAGCTGGGCCAAGGCTCACAAAATGGATTTCAGCAGAGAGAAATGTAGGGTCCTGCACTTGGGCAGAAAAAAGGAAAGTCACAAGTATAGGATGGGGGACGTGTGGCTGGATAGCAGGACGCGTGAAAGGGATCTAGGAGTGTTGGTAGATCACAAGCTGAACATGAGCCAGCAGTGTGATGCGGCAGCCAAGAAAGCCAGTGTGATTCTTGGTTGCATCAATAGGAGAATGGTGTCCAGATCGAGGGAGGTAACGGCACCACTCTATTCTGCTTTGGTCAGACCTCATCTGGAATAATACTGTGTCCAGTTCTGGGCACCTCAGTTCAAGAAGGATGTGGACAAGCTGGAAGGTGTGCAGAGGAGGGTGACCAAAATGGTGGAGGGTCTGGAAGCCATGAAGCCCTATGAGGATTGGCTGAGGAAACTGGGGATGTTCAGTCTGCAGAAGAGAAGGTTAAGAGGGGACATGATCGCCATGTTTAAATATTTGAAGGGATGTCACGTTGAGGAGGGAGCGGGCTCGTTCTCTGCTGCTCCAGAGACCAGGACAAGGAGCAATGGATTCAAGCTGCAGGAAAGGAGATTCCACCTGAACCTGAGGAAGAACTTCCAGATGGTCAGAGCTGTCCGGCAGTGGAACGTGGAATGTGGTGGAGTCTCCTCCTTCTTTGGAGGTTTTTAAGCAGAGGCTGGATGGCCGTCTGCTGGGAATGCTTTGATGGGTGTTCCTGCCTAGCAGGGGGTTGGACTCGATGGCCCCTGGAGTTTCTTCCAACTCTGGGATTCTATGATTCTATGACAGCATCCCAAATGTACTACACTGGTCTCCTGGTTAAAACAAAAGCCTTGGAGTGTCAATGCACAGATGTAATTATCACCCCTGATTAGAGGGCCTGGATTCTCTGGTGGTTTTGCTCTGTTTTGTTTTCAGCGAACCAGACTAGAGACCCCTGGGCTTCTCATTAGATGCGAGACCCCCTATGTGATGTTGACGTTGGGTCTAAAGACCCCCGTATTCCCTTTGTTTGAGGAAGGGCCTCTGTCTTGCCACCAGCTCATGTTTCCGTTCAAACAACCATTTCCCCCCAGGATGGACCAAACATCACGGTGGAAAACAGACAAATTAAAGCAGGCAAAGAAAGGGAAGGTGAGGAGAACTTTGGAAACCTAAAGAGCTTTAGAGCAAGGATTGAAGACTGGGAGATTATTGCTGGAATCCTACTGGGTTGGGATTCAGTCATCCTGGATTGTTGGGCAGGATTCTGGAAGAATCGTAGACTCATAGAAAGTGAAGTGGCAACATGATGACCATATTTAAATGTTTGAAGGGATGCCATGTTGAAGACGGAGCAAGCCTGTTTTCTGCTGCTCCAGAGACTAAGACATGGTGCAATGAATTTGAACTACAGGGAAAGAGGTTCCACCTAAACCTTAAGAGGAGCTTCTGATAATCTAGATGTAATTCTAGATGTAATTTTTTTTGTTAACGTACAGTATCTTATTTTTTTCTCCCTTTTGTGCATCTTTTTCCCCCCCTCATTATCTCGTTTTTCATTTTGTTTTCATTTTTGTTTGGTTTGGTTCATGTACAAATAGATGGTTCATATAAACCATCAATGCTTTACGAAGATGCAACAGCTACGTCATGCCTAGTCTGCTGTAATGCTGCACTGATATGAAGCTATCGAGAAGCTGGCCATTCTGTGACGAGTGTGCAATAGCTACTATTAAATCAGGCCATTTTTTAAAAATGAGTGTGCAATAGCTACTATTAAGTCAGGCCATTTTTTAAAAATGAGTGTGCAATAGCTACTATTGTGTCAGACCATTTTTTAAAAATGAGTGTGCAATAGCTGCTATTATGTCAGGCCATTTTTAAAAAATGAGTGTGCAATAGCTACTATTATGCCAGGCCGTGTTTTTAAATAAGTGTGCAATAGCTATACTGCAGCTCCTCCTCTGTAATATCATACCAGTAAGTTACAAAGAGGATCATAGTGAAATAGCCATATTGCTCTGTAATGCCACACTAGGAGGTATGAGGAGGGTGAAATAGCTACAGCATTGCTACACTGCTGTAAGGTCACTGTCATGCCCCAGGATCCAGACTTCCGGGACTGAGAGAGGTCTCTTCCTGGCAGCCCCACCCCAGAAACACGAAAAGGCCGTCCTTACGGCAGCTGGTGCAGGAGATAAAGGGAGAGCCCAGGCCTTGGGCAGCGCTTGTATGGGAAAGGCTCGTTAATTAGGACACAGCTGGCCAAGGTGCTGAGGCTGTATAATCAAAGGTCCCAAAAACAGAAGGCTGCTAGAAACCACTGACGCTCTTGGTGGACAGTCACATTAATAAGTCACTTACAGAATGTGCTGGACACTGTGGGATGAGGGTACAATAGCTACATCACGGCCACTTTGCAGCACAGAGTCACTACTATGACGTTGAGCGTTGTGCAATGAATGTCCAATAGCCAGATCACAGCTAAATTGTTGTAAGGTCACACTAGCACATCACTCACGGTTTGATAGGCTGTTGTTTGATATCTACACCATGGCTGGCCTGTGGTAATGCCACACTAATGAGTCACTATCAGGATGCTGGGTATTGTGCTATGAGGGTGCAATGACTACTTCACAGCTACCTTGCTGTAACCTTACTGAGACGATTGTGGATGAGTGTGCAATAGCCACATCCTAGTTACCTTGCTGGAATCTTACTGAGAAGGTGCTGACCATTGCGCGATGAGTGTGCAATAGCCAGATCACAGCTATATTGTTGTAAGCTCACACTAGTACATCACTAATGGTTTGACAGGCTGTTGTTTGATAACTACACCAAGGCTGGCCTGCGGTAGTGCCACACTACTAAGTAATTATCAGGATGCTGGCTATTGTGCTATGAGTGTGCAATGGCTACCTCACCTTGCCGTAACTTTACTGAGACCATTGATTGATGAGTCTGCAATAGCCACATCCTAGCTACCTTGCTGGAATGTTACTGAGAGGGTGTTGACCATTATGTGACGAGTGTGCAATAGCCAGCTCATAGCTACATTGTTGTAAGCTCACACTAGTACATCGCTAACGATTTGATAGGTTGTTGTTTGTTAGCTACACCATGGCTGGCCTGCTGTAATGCCACACTACTAAGTCACTATCAGGATGCTGGCGATTGTGCAATGATTGTGCAATGGCTACTTCACAGCTACCTTGCCGTAACCTTACTGAGACCATTGTGTGATGAGTGTGAAATAGCCAGATCATAGCTGTGTTGTGGTACTGTAGTATGACACTAATGGTTTGATAGGCCATTGTTTGATAGCTACACCGCAATTAGCCCGCTCATAAGTCACTGTCAGGATGCTGGCTATTGTGTTATTGTGTTATGATTGTGCGATGACTACTTCACAGCTACCTTACTGACCGTTGTGTGATGAGAGTGAAATAGCTGCATTGCACCCACACGGTTGTAATGTCGCACTCGTAAGTCACAAACAGGATGCTGGCCTTTGTGTAATGAGTCGTGCCATAGTGCTACTCCACAACACCGTCGTAGCCACATCACTGCAATGTCGCACCCAACAACTAGGGAAGAGCACTGTGGTCACGATCTCTTCATAAACGTTTCCCCCTCTTTTCCTCTTCTTGTTTTGATTTATGAGGCCTGCGAAACTTGTACTCCCTGCCTTTTCTGCAACAGTCTTCCCTTAGCGAAGAACAAAAGCGACACCCTAAATTATCAGCCTGGAGGAGGAAGGGAAGGGGGGGCTGGAATAGCCCCCCTTTGCACAAATGTTTGGTTGTCAAAACCTTCAGATAGTTCTGCTTTCCCAGTAACATTTCTTGCTTGCCAAAAGCTATCAAAGAAGAGGAATGCATAGTTCCTGCTGGGATGGCCATAAGGAAGGGAGGGTTTTTTGCCTGTGTTTTTGTTTTTCGGTTGCTGTCATTATTTTTTCATTGGCTATCACTTCTCCGCTGCACGCAAATGGCAGGAGCCGTCTCCCCCCCCTCCCTCCCTCCCTCCCTCCCTCCCTCCCTCTCCCATCCTTTGTTCCTCTCTCCCTCCCTCTTTCATTTCTGCTCCTTCCTTCCTTCCTTCCTTCCTTCCTTCCTTCCTTCCTTCCTTCCTTCCTTCCTTCCTTCCTTCCTTCTTCTGTCCTTCCCTCCCTTTCTCCCTCTCTTCCTCCTTCTTTTCTCTTCCTTCCCTCTTTCTTTTGCAACTTCCTTCCTTCCATCTTTTCTTCCATCCTTCCTTTCATCTTTTCTTTCTTCCTTTCTTCTTTCCTCTTTCCTTACCACCCCTTCGTTCCTTCCTTCCTTCTTCCTTCCTTCCTTTTATTCTCCCTTCCTTTCTTCTTTTCTTATTATTCCTTCCTTCCTTCATATCATCCTCCCTCCCTCCCTCCCTCCCTCCCTCCCTCTTCCTTCTGTCCTCCTTGCCTCACTTTTCCTTCCTTCTTCCCACTTCCTTCCTTCTTTCCTTCCCTTTTCTTTCTGTCCTTTTGTCTTCCATCCTTCCCTCCCTCTTCGATTCTTTCCTCCCTCACTTCATTCCTTCCTTCCTCCTTTCCTTCTTTCCTGTTTTCTTCCCTTTCCATCTTTCCCTCCCTCCCTCCCTTCCCTTTTCTTTACTACTCCTTCCTTCCTTCCTTCCTTCCTTCCTTCCTTCCTTCCTTCCTTCCTTCCTTCCTTCCTTCCTTCTTCTATTCTTTCCTCCCTCACTCTACACCTTTCTTCCTTCCTCCTTTCCTTCCTTCCTCTTTCAATTCCTTTCTATCTCTCCTGCTCCTTCCTTCCTTCCCTTTTCTTTACTACTCCTTCCTTCCTTCCTTCCTTTTTCTTTACTACTCCTCCTTCCTTCCTTCCTTCCTGCCTTCCTCCCTCTAGTCTTTCCTCCCTCACTTTGCACTTTTCTTCCTTCCTCCTTTCCTTCCTTCCTCTTTCTATTCCTTTCTATCTCTCCTGCTCCTTCCTTCCTTCCCTTTTCTTTACCACTCCTTTCTTCCTTTCTTCCTTTTTCTTTACTACTCCTTCCTTCCTTCCTTCCTTCCTTCCTTCCTTCCTTCCTTCCTTCCTTCCTTCCTTTTTCTTTACTACTCCTTCCTTCCTGCCTGCCCTCTTCTATTCTTTCCTCCCTCACTTTGCACCTCCCTCCCTCCCTCCTTTCTTTCCTTCCTTCCTTCTCAGGTTCCCACTGCATGCCCGGAGCGGTTACCTCAATCCCTCCCCTCCCCTTTTTTTCATTTTAATTTCCTTTCTCTCTGTGTCTCTGTCTCTCCTCCGTCTCCTCTCCTGCGTCGCCCCTGGGCTCCCGGAGCCGGCCCAGAGGCTCCCCGTCTTCTCCTTCTTCTCCGTCTTTTTAACACTAATTCTGAATTTATAGAAGTGGCTCAACGACGTGTTGACAATGTGGACAACGTGTTTCTGATTAGCGCAGGGAGGGAGGGTGGGCGGCCACCGAAAAGCATGCTACGTGTGTGTGTGTGTGCCCGCGCGCGCTCAGAGACCCTTGGCAGAGAAAAGAAAGAGAAGGAACTTTTAGAGTAACTTTAGAGCGTTAACAGATGCTGGTCACGGAAATTTAAACAAAGGACTCAAGAAGCAGGCGGCTGAATAATTTTTGCAATCCTCCTTCTGGCAATTAAATCCTTGTTTTGTGTGTGTGTATCTTCCCTTCCTCTTTATTCACTTCCACTTGGTGCACAATTTAAAAAAAAAAAACTTTTAAAATTTCCATTTCAGAATTTAATTAATTAATTCTCATCAGTTGGTGGCGCCCAGTTTTCTTTTTTCTAAAAAAAATACTTTTAAAATTTTTCATTTCACTATTTAATTAATTAATTATAAATAGTTGGCACCCAGGTGTTTTTTTTTTTGAAAGATACTTCTAAAAATTGCATTTCATTATTTAATTAATTAATTAAAACAAATTACTTGGCTAGTTAGATAGAATTAAAATATATATATTTAATTTTTAATTTTTTTTTAAATAGCTAGAATTAATGCTATTTTGACTTTTATTTTAAGTACTTAGAATTAAAGATATTTTAATTTTTATTTTAAATTGTTAGAATTTTATTTTTAAATATTTACGATTAAAAATAAATATTTTTGATTTTGGTTTTTATGTAGTTGGTTATTTAGTTAAAATAAAAAGTCATGGTTTAGAATTGCAGTACGTAGAATTACA